>VUQH01015462.1:0-41588 GCA_015106775.1 Etroplus canarensis
TGTGAGTTAAATATGAGTGTCACTGCAAAGGGTCCGAATACTTATGACCATGTGATATTTCAGTTTTTCTTTTTTAATAAATTTGCAAAAATTTCTACATTTCTGTTTTTTTCTGTCAAGATGGGGTGCTGAGTGTACATTAATGAGAAATAAAATGAACTTTTTTGATTTTGGCAAATGGCTGCAATGACACAAAGAGTGAAAAATTTAAAGGGGTCTGAATACTTTCTGTACCCACTGCAACTTAAGTGAATGTAACATGGACAAAGGTATTCGGCCACTTATACATTACACCCAAAGGACCTTTGATCACATCCCATTCTAAATTCATGGGCATTAATCAAGAGTTGCCCCCACCCCCTTGCAGCTACAACAGCTCCCATTGTTCTGAGAAGGCTTTATGGTCCTTGCGCACTGGGGCACCATCATGCTGGAATAGAAAAGGCCCTTCCTCAAATGGTTCCCACAAGGTTGGAAGCACAGAATAGTCCAAAATGCCTTGGCAAGAAGAAGCATTAAGATTTCCCTTCTATTGAACAAAGGGGCCCAGACCAACTTCAGAAAAAACAACCCCTTATGATCATCCCTCCTCCAAACTTTTGCAGTTGGCACAGTGCAGTCAGCCAGGTAAAGTTCATCCATCAGACTGCCAGAAGAATTCAACAATTAAGAGGTGCGGTTCAATACTTTCTGTCCACATAGTGTACATGTGGAGTGCACAGTGAAAAGCTCAGCTGGTTTCAGCTGGTTGGATCCCAGATATCTCCAGCTAAACAGGAAAAGACTGACTGCTTAAATCAATACATCAAGACCAATCACGTCAAACCTTTCACAAGAAGAATATATATATATATATATATATATATATATATATCAATCACTTATCACTTATTCTGATGAATCAATCAGAATAAGTGATCATTGTAAACCATGGAGTATTTGTTCAATCTTTTGAAACTATTGCAAATGCTGTTATACTTTCCCTTTTTTCTGAAAAAAATTATTTGACCATAGGCTGCCTGAGAGGAGCGCGTTGTTGTACGCTTCATTTTTTTGAAAAAAGAAAAAGCTAAGATATTCTTGAATAAAATCAATACATCAACATAAGGAAATTGACAGGTGGTAGACAATCGATTACGATACTATAAAATGAGTCTTACCTTCCTTGGCAGTGGGGATTGTGGCTGGCGGGGTGGTGGTGGGGGGCTTGGTGGGTGCCGGGGTTGGGATGGCTACTGCACAGAGACAGTAAACAAAACACAGGCACATGCATGAAGATGTGACAGCCTGTAATTATAACCACATTCACCACAAAACAATCCCTGTGTGCTGCATGACCGCAAATTAAATGCTCCCCGTGAAAGAAGCATTCAAAACTACGCACAGCGCTGAGGAGAGACCCAAACCTCAGACCAGGCGCGCAATCACATATAGACCATACAGAATGTGTAAAATAACTACATTCAGCTCTGTGATTTCAGCTCCTGTATAATTTGGTAGATTGATCACAGCGTCAGCTGCAGTCTGACACACACTCCCACTGTCTCCGCTTTCAACATCCTACCTGTAGTCTGCATGTGTCTTTGTGCGTGTGTTAGTGCGTTTATGCACTCAGCGCTGTTTAGGCAGTAAATCAGCTACCTGAGGCTGGGAATTACTTGTGATGGCAGGTAGGGAGCGTTCAGTAGTGGCTGCCTGCAGCGATGGGGATAGTCATTGGGACGAAAGGCTCTGGCTTTCATTTGCATCAAAACAAAGCACTAAATCATTGTGGAGGCTCTCTGCAGAGCTGCAATACGGAGGGGAGCAGCTTCAAGCAAACAAATATCTGCTTTGCTTTGGGGAAGGAAGATTCTTTCTCTAGCCATACCTTTCTTGTATCTCTGTGGATATTTCTTTGTCTTTGTTTCAATTATTCAGTCCCTCGTCTTGCCCTAGAACTATTCCTTCTCACTTTCCATCTTTCATTTTCTTTTGTTAGTCCTCTTCTTCCTTCTCATTTTATTGATTTTAGTTTGCTACAGACATCAACTTGAGGAGGTTCTGAATTCCATTTTGATACTAAGTCCAATTAAGGACACACTATGCCTCCATTATAATTAAGTGGCAATGCAATGCAGACTTTATAAATCAATTAAAATTTTCTAACATGAGTCATCCAGAAATACTAATGCAAACTTCACAACAATGTAGATATTTCATAAAGTCTCTGCAGGTTAATATTCATAGCAGACTAACCCAGACACCAAGACACATCTGAAAAACACAAGGAAAAAAACACTCTCTGGAAAAACAGTAATCAGTAATATAGAAAACACATTATATACAGTAGTGATTAATGAAAAACCACAAAGTTTTTTTGTTAAAAAGGGACAGGGTTTCAAAAGTTCAGCGAAGCCACATATTTAAAAATGTAAAATAAAGAAATCACTCCGGCACAGTGCTGCTGTCAGTACTAAATCTCTGTGTGGAAGTCCCAGTCTGACCTCTAGCAGTTAATGTCATGTGAAAAAGAAAATAAAACCCCATGATTTAATAGCTTGTAGACCCACATTTAACAGCAATAACTTGAAGTAATGGTTTTCTGTACGACTTCATCAGTCTCACACATCATCATGGAGGAATTCTGGCCCACTCTTCTTTACAGCATCGCTTCAGTACATTGAGGTTTTTTTGGCATTTGTTTATGGATAATTCTGTTATAGTCCCACCACAGCATAGGAGGTCTGGCATTTGACTGTGCTTTTGCAACACCTTTGCTTAATTGCTTAATTAGTTTAATCAATCAGTGATCTTGGAATCAATGATCTGTGCTGAGGAATTCACGGTTGCTGTAATGCCTCCAAGATGCCCAGGTCCTGCAGCTGTAAGACAAGCTCATCACCCCTCCACCACCATGCTTGGCAGCTAATATGAAGTGTTTGTTCTGACAGGTTGTGTTTGCTTTTCACCAAACATGATGTTGTGCGTTCTGGCCAAACATCTCCACTTTGGTCCAAAAGTGGAGACCAGAAGCTCAGATACAACTTTGGAAATCTAAGCTGTGCTGGCATGTTGGTTCTAGAGAGAAGAGGCTTTCTCCGGGCAACCCTTACAAAGGATTCATACTTGTTCTGTCTTTTTTCTAATTCTATTGTCATGAACTTTAATATTTAAAATGCTCACTGAAGCCTGTAGAGACTGAGATGTACCTCTTGTTTTTTGCAGTTTCTTTGAGCATTGCACAGTCTGACCTTTTGGTGAATTTGCTAGGACATCCACTCCTCAGAAGCCTGTGGCACTGGGTTACACACCTGAATGCTCCAGACCATAAAACTGCCAAAACCTCTGCTTTTCCTAAAAGGAGCTCACACTGGCTGATGATCAATCAATCAAGTGCAAATTGAAGATGTTGAGATTTTCGCTGGGAATGACCAGGATGCACAGGATTAGAAATGAGTACAACAGAGGGACAGCTCAGGTTAAAAAGTTTGGAGACAAAGTCAGAGAAGCAAGGCTGAGATGATTTGGACATGTTCAGAGGAGGGATAGTGGACATATTGGACAAAGGATGTTGAAGATGGAGCTGCCAGGCAGGAGGAGAAGAGGAAGACCACAGAGAAGATTGATGGATGTAGTGAAGGAGGACATGCAGAGGGTTGGTGTGAGGGAAGAGGATGCAAGGGATAGGATGAGATGGAGGCACTGTGGTGACCTCTAATGGGAGCAGCCAGAAGAAGGAGAAAAAGAAGAAGAAGAAGAAAAGGAGGAGGAGGCACAGTGGTATGGTGGTTAGCACTGTCACCTCACAGCAAGAGGGTCTGGGCTCAAATCCAGCAGCCAGCCAGCCCAGGCCCTCCCTGTGTGGAGCCTGCACGCTCCCCCCGCATAGCCAAAGCTCAACCCTCTCTCACTCCCACAACATGGCTACTAGAAGCTACGTTGACTGAAAACAATCTCAAACTTTATAATAATGTATCAACTTATTTGGAAGACTTACAGTCAAAGGCAGCCTTCTTTCTGTCTTCACTGTGGTTCTCTGTACATCTTGGACACACAGTGGATACTACAAGAGACATTTCAGGCATGCTGACGTATATTCACTTTAAGCGCAGTTGATTAAAACTTGACGGTTCTTCAGCTCTGCTGTGAAGCTGGTGATTAAATGTTGAATATAGCTGAAAATAGCTAAACTGAGTATTGAATTTAGTGCGTATGGTGCTCACTGAAAACAAAACAACAAAACAGCCCACCCACTCCGGCACACTCCCCTCCCCTCCCCTGTCTCCAGACAGTGGGTCTTGATTAGTGTTTGCGGCTGCCGCTGCAGAACAAAAGGCTGATCCTGAAAAGAAGGGAGAGGATTCAGCTCTCATCTCTCCAACATGGATAAAAGATGTTTTATGTTGAAAATGACGTGATTGTCCTCCCAGCCTGTACCGGGCTTCTTCTTCTTACACGGTGACAGCTGACAGCAGTTTGTGTATGATTGTGTGCGTTTCTCCAGCGTGTGTTTCTGCTATATTGTTATTATGACACATGTTTGGGGGCTTTAAAAATGGGAGTTTGGCAGATTGAATGGAGGAGGTAAAGTACTTCTGGATGTGTCAGTGGTGAGTGCCTGAGTGGGCTTGTGCAAAGAACTGCACATCAAAAGGCAGTGAACAGGGTTTCCCAGTCTTCTGGCTTTGAATCGGCTGTGGATCTGACAATCTTAATGGTTTTCAGAGTTTCCAGCTCTCTATTTGGGGTCTAAATAAATGAGCCTGGGACTGATTGCGAGCAAGCTTTACAAAGGATGACTGACAGTTCTCTCCTAGACCACTCAATAAGAGCAAAACAGAGTAGCTGCTCTGAAAAAGTAATGTCATAAATAACAAGAAAATAAATCTTTTTTTTTTAATTAAAATAAAAAATGGAATAGCAAATTCTACAAATTAACCAAACAAAAAAAAATAAATAAATAAAAATAAAGCAAGAGCAGTCTGAGACAGGCGAGGCAAAGCTAAACAGCCTTATTTCACAATACTGAAGAATCCTGAAAAAAACCAAACCTGAACCAGATTCAGATTGACAGCAAAAGTTAATCAATTCCAAGTCCCTCCACTGGTAACACTTTTGTCCTAATCTATCAGTTACTTTTTGTTTAATCTGCCTAAAAACAAATACACAAACTGTACCAAAAACATAACCTCCTTGGTGGAAGCAATGAAATCAAATTAATAAATAAATACACCTAATTTAAATGGGCTAATCTCCTCCTCAAGGTCATATCTGGGGTACTGACACCAAGGTTATTATAGTTAACTAAAACTAAACTAAAAACTAAATCTACATGAGACAAATCATTTTAGTTAACTGAAATAAAAATAAAACTAGACTTCAGGGCAAAAAGTCCAGATTTTCTAGATTTTTTCAGGGAAAAAATCCAACCCAATCAAACCCAATTAAATGACATCGTGGGCTTAGGAAACAAGCTAAAATAAAATAAAAATATACAGGAAATGTCTTTAGTTCTAGTCCTTGTCAGTTGGATTACATTTGTTCAGTCAGTCTGTTTGATGACGCTTTGGTGCTTCTGTTTACTGAGACTCAGGATGTCTACACGATTGTGACTCATCTGCCTTCACAAAGTGTTGTGTTTGTGTTGTCATTTCTGATCTAAACATCTTAAATCTTCCCCTGACAAATACCATCCATATTATAATAATTAAAATAACCAAATCTAATAAAAACTAACCTAAAACAAGCAAATCCACTCTGGAAACGAACTGAAACTGAACTGAACTGAAAACAAAAACTCAAACCTAAATAAAAATAAAACTAATTAGAAAATACAACACTATAATAATGCTTTTTTACAGATCTATTTTTGGGCATATCTGCCATTGTTAGACAGGATAGTGTAGAGTGACGGGAAATTGGGGAAAGAGTGGGGTGGCTGTCATACAGGAAACAGTCTGGGTCTGACGTGAGCCCAGGCCACTGCAGGAGGGCTGTTATCTTCAATATGTGGTTCGCCTGCTCAACCAGGTGAGCATTCCTGGCTCCCCTGACACTAATGTTTAAATTAAGAACTCGAACAGCAGCTGATACTGATGCTTTTTTTTTTTCAGTTTGTTTTTGCTCTTTATTTCCACTTTCGTGCCATCAGAGTTCTTACAGTTTAAGACAAGTTAGATTTAAGTGAAGGGAAATAGAACTACACTGATCTTCATGGGAGGGGGCACGGGCTGTTTGGTTTGTTTGAAGCTCCAGGGTCATTAAGTCAAACGTTTCCTTGTCTGCACCCTCAACGAGCAAATCTATGTGGGCTGTTGATGAACTCTGCCTTTTCGGAACCATTTGACTTGAAACATGCACTGGATTTAACAACCCTGAGTCCCATAATGCCAAGTTTCAAACTCTTGCCAAAATATACAGTACACACTCACAGCCCAGTGTATTAGGCTACATTTCCACTGCAGGCAATTCAGATTTTTTTGCTGAGATCCGATTTTTTGCTTGGTTGTTCACATTATAATTTAACTGCGACCGCCATCAGACTCCAGGGTGAACAGTCTCCGGCCCTGAAGTGACGCACGTGCACAGAAGAAAGCGTGACGTCACACGCAGCACGCTGTGTTTACGGAAGTAAATCTAGATGCTACACACGTCAGCATGTGTGTAAAACTTCACTTTCTTTAAACTGACCAGCTCCATCAACGCTAACTGTCATGCTCGTTTCATCCATTTAAATACATTTGATCTTGCTGCGTCTCGCCTCCTCTGGCACAGATACATGATGTTTGGCTCACTTCAGTGATGGAACAGTTGGATGAAATACAACATGACCAGTCAGACTAAGGTTGCTATGAAAAACATCACATTCGATTTCGGACCACATATGGAAGTAGCCTGAATCCGATTGGCAAAAATCAGATCTGTGCTGTTCAGACTGTCATGGACAAATCAGATATGGGTCACATATGTGCAAAAAAAATGCAGTGGGAACGTAGCCTCAGATATTCATTACTACTGTTGGGTCAGACCACGTTTGCTTTCAGAACTGCTTAATTTTTCATAGCAAAGATTCAACAAGGTGCTGGAAGCTTTCCTCAGAGATTCTGGTCCACGTTGACATGATAGCATCACACAGATGCTGCACATTTTTCAGCTGCACACGCGACAAGAAACTCCCACTCCACTCCCACCCAAAGGTGCTCTGTTAGAGTGAGATTGGATGTGTTGCATGTCCTGCATACTTTGGTTGTAACAAGTGGTTATCCCAGTTATTGCTGCCTTCCTATCAGCTCAAAGCAGTCTGGCCTTTCTCCTCCGGCCTCTCCATCAATAAAGAATCTTCTACCAGAGAGCCTCTGCTCACCACATATTTTCTCTTTTTTTTGGACCATTTTCTGTAAACCCTAGAGATGGTTGTACTCGACAGTCCCAGTAGATCAGAAGTTTCTGAAAGCCCATGTGGCATCAAAAATCAATGACACGTTCAACTTAAATCACCTTTCTTCTCCATTCTGATGCTCTGTTTGAACTTTAGCAGGTTGTCCTAACTGTGCACTGAGCTGCTGCCAAATGATTGGCTGATAACATCATTGTGTTAACTAGCAGATGAACGGGTATACCTAATGAAGTGGACAGTGAGGGTACACTGTATACACTGCAGCACTTGGTTAAATTGCCAACTTTCATTGAAGTTGCTCTGTGAGGTGCATCAGCTATTAGCAACCAGGTCACCATGTTTAAGATTTTAAACTTCAATGTCAGGAAACAATCCCCTTTATTCTACTTTATAACATTGTAAGACTTCTGAGGACTTATTAAAGACTTTAATATCAATTAAGGCCTTCATTCAATGCCTTCTAAGACTTTTTGAGGGGATTCAGGAATAGTAAAAAAAAAAAACAAGGGCATTGTTAAAGCCTTTTAGCTCCTCATCCCACTATCTTTAAATATTTAGCCAGTGCTAAATGGATGTGCTGGCAACAGATGAACATCAGTCTCTGGCGTCAGAACTCAAGATCATGCACGACGACATGCAGAGTATATATGTGTCCGCCTTTTTGGCACACTGGAAGCAACCAAGGACACACACAGATACACAAACACAAGTGGGCAGAACAGGACTTCCACAGAGTGATCCCAAAACAGCAGCAGTGAGAGAGGACCACAAGCGGACATCCACCGAACTGAGACCAGACTCATCTTTTGGTTTTTGAGGGTGAAGTCGTGGACCTTTGTGGATGCACCTTGTAACTAAACCATGAAAATCCTTAAACAGTGGAAAAAAAAAAAAAAGTGAAACAACTGTGCATCTCTGTCTGCGTTTAAAGCTGTGAGTTAGTGTTTGTCCTTACGTGTCTTCTCAGTGGTGGTGACCGCAGGGCCCTCAGCCCCGTCCTGCAGCTGAGCGTATACACTGATCTTGTACTGCGTGTTGGGCTTCAGGTTGCTGAAACAGTGTCTGTTGGTTCCTCCACTCAGCCTCGTCTCCTGCCTCTGACTACCTGCAATAAAACACAAAAATCGTTTTGTTATCTTTCTGGAAAGTAATCTTGTATTTGCCACATGGAGAGATGTTCCATTTGATCATAGAGTGCAGTAGTGTGTGTGTGTGTGTGTGTGTGTGTGTGTGTGTGTGTGTGTGTGTGTGTGTGTGTACAACACTATTCAGAGATGTCCCACAACCAGTTATTTACCAAACATTGAAAATCAAAGCATTTATCTGATTTTTCTTTGTCATTAAGATGTTTCTCTTTGTTTGCTTTGTTTTCACTTCAAGCTTTTCATCATTAGAAATAATTGGCGGCCCAAATCCAATTACTGAAAAAAGCAACATATCTTTGTTGTTGTTCTGTTGTTCACTCCATCCTGGCAGTCAGGGTTTATTGGTAACACGTCAAATATTTTTTTTTCTAAGAAAGAAATCCACAAAACACCAAGCATTCACTTCTGCAACTTCATAACAGGGAGCAGGTGGAACATTTTAATGAGTTTATAAGATGTATTCAGTGACAGGTTAATTATAATAGCTGAGGCTCATCATGAAACTGCTGATATGAAACTAAATGCGCCCTTTTGTAGATGCATGTGAGGATCTATAGAAAGAAAAATGTCAGTATAATGGTGAATAAACTGTTACCAAATAAAATCAATCATTTCCTTGTCACTGGAGTTATTTCTTAGCCTATGTTAAGAGAAAAGTAAATCAAACAAAACATGTTCCGTGACTAAATCCAGGAGGAGCGCCCCCCTCCTTACAGAACAGACAGCAGCAGTCTGAGACTGCTCATCTCCACAGTGGCCGAACAGTCCTGTCTTGCAATACTGAAGAAGACTACAAAAAAAAAAAATCCTGGATCCAGATCCAGATCTGGATCAACTTCAAAATGTAATCCCTTTTACCCTGAGCCAAACCCAGCCACCAGTAAAATTTCCATCCAAATTCATCGGTAACTTTTTGTATAATCCTGATAAGTCTCTCTCTCTCTCTTACACACTCTGTCTCTCATACACACACACACACACACACACACACATACACACATACACACACAGAGACCAAATCAAACACATAACATCCTTGGAACAGATAATAAGAAGCTGGGATAGAGGTGGGTTGCAAAGTGACTTGCAGATGTGTAGACATTCTGGGCAGGCTAAAGCAGATTAAAAAGTGCCCCCAGTTCAAAATTTATGTGCTATATGGACAAAAGTATTGGGCCGTCTAACCATTACACCTACAGGAGCTGTTATGACAGCCCCCTCTAAGTTAATAGGAATTATTAAGGAGTTGGTTCCCACTTTGCAGGTGCAACAGCTTCCACTATTCTGAGAAGACTTTCTACAAGATTTTGGAGTGTGTCTGTGTGATGTGTAGCCATTCATGAGAAGAGCACTTGTGAGGTCAGACACTGATGTTAAATGAGAGGGCCTGGCTCACGGTCGGTTCTAGTTCACCCAAGGGTGTTGGATGGGGTTGAGATCAGGATTCTGTGTGGGCCAGTCAGTTCTTCCACACCAAACTCATCCAATCACTGCCTTAATGAACGTTGCTTTGTCCAATAGGGTGCAGTCATGCTGGAACAAAAACACAACCCCAAACTTTTCCCAGCAAGCTGGAAGCATAGAATTGTCCAGAATGTCTTGGTAAGCTGACGCATCAAGATTTCCCTTCACTGGAACTAAGGGGCCCAGGCCAACCCCAGAAAAAAAACCCTATAGCATTTTCTCTACTCCACCAAACTTTACAGGTGGCACAGCGCAGTCAGGCAGGTAACATTTTTCTGGTATTCTCTAAACCCAGATTCACCCTTCAGAGGACTGTGATTCTTCTCTCAACAAAATACATTTTGACTGTTCCAGAGTCCAGTGGTTGTATACTTTAAACCACTATATCCTCTGCTCAGCATTGTGCTTGGTGAGGCAGGCCTGCATGGAAATCTATCTGCTGATGTAGGTTGGGGATACGACCAACTCATATGCTGGGAGTTAGAGTTCAGCATTTCATAAACCCCTGTGCTACATCAAGTCTACAGATGTAAGGCCCATCATGGGGCTGAAACACACAGTGCCATCTGTGGACAGTAAGGTCACTGAATTCCTAAAAGCTCCACTGACACCAACCTTTTCTCAGGCTTCCTCAAACAGTGAGGCCTCACCAAACAGAGGCTAACCCCCAAAATCCCATTCCTACTGGAAAACACAAGCTGCAAAGGAGTAATCAGGCAGACAAAGTTGTAACATGTTGCCTAAATTCATTACAACCCTCCAATGTCACTAAACTTAAATAAGAGAAAAGGTATAACTGGAAAAAGTAGAAGGAGAAGGAGACAGGAAGATTTATGAAAAGAAGTTTTTCTCTCTCTGTTTTTTCTAGTCAACACCTACTGGGTAAATTTAACTTCCTCCATCCCTTTTAATTTTAAAGCCTTCAGTACCAAAACAAGATAACCCCACACCATGTTCCTCATTCTCTGCAGCAGATGCCTCTTCCTGGTAATTATTTACCAGCTGTTCTAACATAAGTCATCATTTAGCTCTATTGTGTGTTGAGAGAACCAGTACATTGGCTCTCCCTGGGGAGACACGGAGGAATTTGTGCCTTTTATGTGACGTTAATGATGGCAATGTTATTGCTGGATGCCTAAAGGTGATGAATAACAGCCATTACTTTCCTATTTGGTGGGTGACGGCTGTTTTGAAAGTCCGTCTTACCTTTGAGGTGCTGACTGAATGGTGGATGTGTGAAATCGATTCAGGACCACACCATCTGTTGTTTGAGGTTATTTTGGTGTGTTGGAGTGCATTATCGGTGTCGGAAAAAAAAGGGAAAATACACGATTATTTCTGTTGGTGGGTGCAAAGGACTGGAACAGAAGAATTGACTTTTATAAGCACAAGGTTGCATTACAGAGGTGACTTTGGTGCAGAGTCATGTGTGGCAGCTTAAGTATGAATACATTAAAGTTCATCAATTAAAAAATAAATTAAAAAGTTTCATAAAGAGTTTAATTGACTCAGGAGGTAATTTGAGGTGCATCTGATACCGCCGTGTGGGTGTCGTTTCTACAGAATCATATTAATGTTGCTCCCAGATCATCATGGCAACTGACCTAAGAGTGTGACACGATGGCAGCTTTAGAGCTTGGAAAAATACAAAGTCAGCGTTGAGCTACACTAAAAATCTACACAACGATACAGTCGTGTGAAAAAGAATGTTCTCACAGGACTCCATGCAAACCTGTGAAAAGTAAGTACACCCTGTCATTCAATAGCTTCTAGAACCACATTTAGCAACAGCAACTTGAAGCAACGGCTTTCTGTACGACTGTGTCAGTCTCTCACATCACTGTGGAGGAATCTGTATATAACCAGCTCTCTTAAGGTCCCATTACAGCATTTCAACCAGGTTGAGGTCTGGATTTTGTGTGGGCCATTGCAACACCTTGATTCTTTTTTTTCACTCATTTTGTTTTAGCTTTGATCCTGTGCTTGGGACCATTGTTCAACTAAATGCGTGCAAGGTGCTGTGCTGTGCTTGGTTTTTGCATTGTCGGAAATAAATCAGACCCTGTCTATGTGAGAGTGAGGACTCAGCCAGGGTGTCCACTTTTGGGGGCCTCCGGATCACCTCTGCAGTTTTTGCAAAAGACGTGGGCTCTTTTGGATTCATCAGGTGGCGGCCTCCTGGGTGTTTTTGGTTGTGGGACTAAGTTTTGTTAGTTTCCAAAAAGTTTAGTTTTCCATTTTTCTCATCCTGTACCTAGGTTCTTGTGTCTTGTACTTTTGGTTCTGTTATTCCAGCTTCCCTTGTGTTTTCTGCACATGTTATCTTTGAGTCCTTGTATTTATTTTCTTTTGTGATGTTTCTGTTTACTGTTATGATCCTGGGTTTTGGTATTCGCAGTTGTGATCATTGTTTTTGAGTTTCTTAGTTCTCATGCCCTAGCTTTTGTATTCTCAGTTTATGTTCTAGCCCCTGCCTATGTTTCTCTGTGATATCCTCTTGTGTTTTTTTTAATCTTTCATTTTCAGCCTCATGCCATCTTTCCCTGTCAGAATTGCTTCTCTCTTCCATTTTTACTTTGCAAGCTGTTTGTGTCTCATGCATTGTACGTAGTTTTGCATCCAACCCCTGATTGTTGTCCCCTGTGCTCCCTTCTCACCTGTTGCCACTTTACTGTGTGTATTTATACCCCTGCCTCTTCTCAGCTCTTTTTCACATTGTTTGCTTAGCTTTTAGTGTGTGTTCTTTATGTCATGCCATGTCATCGTCTTGTCTTCAGTCCTCATTTTGGAAGTTTAGTTTGTTCTTCATGAACTATGTTTTCTTAAGGAATTATTAAGTCAGCTATTAAAGCTCACTTTTCATTTACTCTGTCTGCAGAGCCCTACCGATGAGGTCCTCACACCACACCTCTGAACCCTGACACCTCCAGCTTGCTCTGGGGTAATTTGCAACCCTGTTTGCACTTTGTGAAGCAACTGGGATGAGAATTAGCACCTACAAACCCGAGACCATTATTCTCAGCCACCAAGGGTGGAGTGCCCATTTTGGGTCCAGGTGGAGCTGCTGCCCCAAGTGGAGGAGTTTAGGTATCTTGGGGTCTTGTTCTCGAGTGAGGGCAGAGTGGAGCGTGAGATTGACAGATGGATCAGTGCAGCATCAGAGGTGATGTGGAAACTATGCCGGTCTTTTGTGGTAAAGAGAGAGCTGAGCTTGAAAGCGAAGCAGTCAGTGCCTCCTGGACACTTCCAAGGGTAGAGGCAGGACACATGGGAGAAATCATATGTCTCAGCTGGGTTGGGAACATCTCAGAGTCTCCCCCCGAAGAGCTGAAAGAGCTGGCCAGGAAGAGGGAGGTCTGGTCAACTCTACTTAGACTGCTGCCCCCTTGACACAGACCCAGATAAGGGGCAGAAAAAGGGTGAAAAGATGGACAGATTCTAACATGGCTTATGCTTATGCAGGTAATTTATATTAAATGGATTAAAATCTTTTGACTAAGTCACAAGGAAAGACTTAGAGCCAAGAGGAATGAGGACAGTTTGACAATCCAGACCTAAATTAGCACGACACTACAGTTCATTGCCTAACAGTTTAATCTCAGGACTCTTTGAAAAGTCATTGCCAGGCTTTAAAAAAAAAAATGTTTCCACACGTAAGATGCATTTATCGAATTTACCAGAGGGGTTAGAACTCTCACATTTCAAAAGTAACGTTCAGATGCACGGGTTTGCTCGTCATTTGCATGTGCAGTGACTCACGCAGATAGCAGCCTTCACTTCCCTTCTTTTTCACACTCCCACACATAATGAACTCTAAATAGAAGCAGCTTTTCTGTTTTTTATTGTTTTAAAAAAAATTCTCACAACCAGACAAAAGGCTGCAGGTGCAACCAAACATTCAACAGAGAAACTTTTCTGTGAAGAAAATGACGCTTTACTTTTTTCTTCTTAAAGTTTACCACCGAGAATAGACAAAAACAAGGCATAATTACTGTCACTCCTGTAACAAGTGCAACTCCTCACTCGGCAGCCATAATCCCGACCTTTTGTCTTTTTGTTCCCTGTATTTTACCTCACACAGCAAATGTAAATGTCACCCGCGCTGTGATCCGTGAGCCTTCCTTTTCTTCAGAGTGGCACAGTGTCTCATTGTACAGCTAAACCTTTAAAGTGTCAGCATGTCTCTGATGGGATACAAAAACATCTTTGTCATCTCTGGCTTCTTAGGGATTCAGAAAATTGGACTCCCTCTCTCTGTGCTGAATACTGAAACTCCCACAGATGAAAGTACTGTATGTGAGCAGGGATGAGCCCCCCACCTCCTACTGTCTCAGATATGCAGCATAGACGCTCCATGGAAAAAAACTGAGGACAGTTACAGTTGGACATACAGCATTGTACAGCTGATATAGTAACAGTGATGTGCAGTCATAAACTTCTGGCCCAGAAATGTGATTGAACACTAGTTCAAATGTGTGTGTATGCATGCTGTTCACATGTACAAAATATCTTCCTATGTACAGTAGCAAAACAGAAAATTTTGCATTTTGTGTATTTAATATGTGTTCTTATTGATTCAGTGACTGCAGGCAGGATCTCGAGCAGATAAAAGAAACAACTTTGGAGGTGGTGTATGTGGTGTATGGTCTCTTAGCACGTTTGGAGCTTCTAATCTTTGTGCCAAGCACACAAAGATAAACTAATATTGATCTGGTACACAAGCTTATTTCCCAAGATTTCCAGTAGAATCCAGCTATTGGCAATGCTTTTTCAGCATTATATTCATTGTGTTTAAATATCTGCAGGACCAATCTCTTCTTCTAAAGTGACACCAGGAGCTTTACATACATTTTCCAAGAATGTGGTCAGATCTCTGAGTCCCCGATATAGGCAAACACAATATGGCTATTACTTACGGAGGCTGGGAAAAAGTGGTAACTGTTTAAATCTAGCAACTTGTCGATCCTCCCAGTCGCAACAACCACCAGATTTCATGTATTTTCTTTTCAAGGCTTGCACAACTTTAAGGAGAAATCTTGAAGGATCCCCAAGGAGCTGGTTTGTTTCATGAGTCTTTCTGGGATGTCTTGATTAACTTGTGTAAATGTCATGACTTTGGCCATTCAAAACATGGGTTTCCTCCTTATTCAGCCATTCTGTTGTCGATTTATTTGCATCTATGTCAACACCATCCAGGCTCTCCTAAGCTTCGGGTCATGGACTGGTTCCCTGACATTCTCCTGCAACATTTCTTGATGCATTTTTGAATTTATTCCTCCCCCAGTCACCGCAAGGCATCCAGGCCCTGACGTATCAAATAACCCTCAAACTGTGATGTTTCACAGCTGGTTTGGTAGGCTTTAGTAGCTGTGTACTGTGACCTTTTTCCTCAAACAAAGTACAGAGGTTCTCCTACACTTTTAAAGCTTGGACTGTGAGACAGTGTTCTTAATAAAGACATGGGGGAACAGCTGTTTGTGTTTATTGTGCGTTGTTGTAAGTTTGATTTAGATGAAATGGTTGGAATTCACAATTTTTTAATGCAAATGTATTACCTCTGAGGGAGAAATAAGTCATCCTGCTCAGGCCATTAAAAGAACATTAAGAAACTTGTTGACATACGGCTGTTGGATCTTTTATGACGACCTTGATGAAGGTCACAACCCAAAAAGTGTTGGTTAAATATTAAAGATGTCGTTTATACTAGTAAGTGTTCCTGGAGCTTTGTAGTCTTCAGACTCTATGCTTTTCTCCATGCAGCTTGGAAAGAAGTGAAATTGCACCAAAAACCCTTGCTCTATTTAGACAAAAAGTTTGTTCAAAGAGGAAGTTTTAAAACATTGATAAAATAGTATTTGTGCACCATCATTCACAGATTCAGAACTAAGGATTAAATTTTGTTTCCTCTGGTCCTATGCCAAGTTTTGGAGTCACAAACACCTGAAGCATCCAAGCATAGATCTACACCACCCCCAAACGCTGTCATTGTTTTTTGGCTTGAGACAGGAGGCAGAGCTGGAGGTGGCAAAGCTGAAGATGCTGAGATTTTCCCTGGGAGTGACCAGGATGGACAGGATTAGAAATGAGCCCATCAGAGGGACAGAGCAAGTTGAGAAATTTGGAAATTAAGTCAGAGAAGGAGGGATAGTGGATATATTGGACAAAGGATGTTGAAGATGGAGCTGCCAGGCAGGAGGAGAAGAAGAAGACCACAGAGAAGGTCGATGGATGTAGTGAAGGAGGACATGCAGAGGGTTGGTGTGAGGGAAGAGGATGCAAGGGATAGGGTGAGATGGAGGCAGATGATCCGCTGTGGTGACCCCTAACGGGAACAGCTGAAAGAAGAAGAAGAAAAAGATCTGCACTAAATGCCAAGATCACTGAGCCAAGTGGACATATAGACAAAGGGATTCCACCTGACGCATATAATGACTACACAAACTTCAAAATGAGAATAGGCTAATCAATTGAGTTCACTTGCTGGGTTGCAAAACTTAAATACTGAGAAACACTGTGGTGTGCTCTAGTGTGTGTTTTCTAGTTTCAGTTATTGGAACATACTAAAAGCAGACCAAGATAATAACATGGTGCACTAAACATGGCAGTCTGGCCTTGTTTGACTCACCCTATACAGTACATGTAGGGAGTGCGGCATAGAGTGCAGAGGGTAAGTGAAACAGCAAACAGAACACCTGTTACAGACCATGCTGCATTACTGTACTCACCAACCGAGGACTCAATGGCCACTCTGTAGGCGCTGGCGTGTCGGTGAGGCTGCCACTGGGCACACAAGCCAGTCATCCTCACCTGATATGTACTCAGGTTGGTTACACCCAGGTATACTGTAGGAAACAAGGAGAAACATGTGAGTGTTTTTACTTGAAGAGCTCTCCACCACATTCAACTTGACGTTTTAAGATAAGATATTCCTTCAATAGTCCCACAGAGGGTTAAATTTCAGGGAAAACTTAGAAAACAACATAAATGCCAAAGAACTCCCACAATAGGGAACTCTTGGAAGACAGTTCAGGATATTCAGGCTTTATGCAAGGGTAGCCCAAAAACCTGAGAGTTTTGGAGTAAACGTTATTTTTATCGGTTTTCATGATAATGTAAGTAAGAGCGCTACAAGCCACCAAGTTGATTTCACGCATCAGACAAGCAGCAGAGAATTTCTAGCAGTAGCCTCCTGATTTGGAAATGGCTGTTACGGAGGGAAGTATGTCCTATAACATTGTTTTACTTAAAGTCAGTGGAAGCAAAAAGTAACATAAAATGTGGGCCTTGTTTGTCTAAAAGCAGGTAGAAATAATTATTTTAGCCACCTGGCTCCATTCAATCCCATTTATTGAAGACGATCTCATGAGATCTCAGGATCTTAGAACAACGATGGAGTGGATCCTAGTTTATCAGTGTTTCTTCTTTATTTCATGTCTGTTACAGTCAGCTGTGATGCCGGAAGGCTAACAAATGCAGCACTGAAACAAAAAAAACTTTTCTCTGACTCTACAGACGTGCATTGTAAGCATTCTTCTTTATACTGCTAAAAAACAAAGCTATATATCTCTAAATATATACATATAACTGCACTGAGGTCACATCTGAGAAACCACACGCCATCATGTTTCCACACGACAGTTTCAAAAGCCTCTGGCCAGTTGGTTTCAAGGACACCAAAGGGCACTTTCATGAAGTTATTTACAGACACACAGAGAAATATAGCTGAACCGTCTTTGCTGTGAGGCTTATGCACACACGCCCAAACAAACCCACACACACTCTGTTTATGCAAATGGTATGTATGCGCTTTTATCGTCCGACTGTTGAAAGCAGCTCTTGTTCTGAGTAGAAAGACATTAGCATGCGTGTTTCTGCGAGTTGGTAATGGCCTGTACAGCTCGGTATCTTTTACATTCCCTCTGACAAAACAGAACATTTCCAGTTGAGCCAAAGATCTAATCTGCATTATTTTGAACTTCATACAAATGCATAATGTATCCCTGCATTATATTTCTGTAAAACTCTCTGCAAGTGATTTAATGAGGAGACGCAAAAGGATTCTTAATTTAGCATCTCTACATATATCTGTACACAGGGAAAACAGCGGGAGACAAAACTCAGCGGCAGTCTGGATACGCTGTTATTGATAATCTGCCAATATCCTGAAGCGAATTACTGTCAGCGTAGAATTTCACACAGAAGAGAAGTTTGTGAGTCATCAGTAGTAACTTTGATTCAGTGGTCCCTCTTCACCACGACAACTCAGCGCAGCGATCGTATTTCTGCTGATGCGGCACATTCAAACTCGCACTCCATCTGAGCTACACTCGTTAACAAAAACCCAAGATGCTTATTCATTTGGGCAGTTACTTACTCCCACCCCAAAGGAGCAATCCACCATTTACCAGTAGAGTAACCTCAGATTTCCATGCTGCTTCACACTCAGCTGCAAACTGTCCCATTGGGAACAGACAGTCAGACTCACTGAGAGTAAAAGTGAGGCGCCTAGACAACCAGAAGGATGCACAACAGCTGCTTCTTTCTCTTGTAAGGACTAAGCTGAGGTTGTTTCTGGCATCTGATTTGCTGTAGATGCCTGCAGGTCATAGATATCTTCAATCCAAGAATGAACTGGAGGGATTTCAAGTCCTGCATCCCAACCCAACCCATCCTACGAGCTGGAGGATACGGCTAAGTTGTCTGACCTGCGGCCAGTGCAATGGAAAAAGTATCCACTGCATGACCTTCAGCTATGAGAGATAGGAGCATTAATCATAAGCTCATGTGATTTATATTTTTCTGATTAGTGGCTGTTACGATGCATAATAAAGCTGACTCCTACATTTGTACTTCCATGCAGAGAACCCATCTCCAAAAGGCTTTAGCTTCAGCACACTTGTATATGCAGTTACCCTTGAGCTTGTAATGGCTAAACATGAGCTGCACGTTTGGTCCGTAATAGCAAGCAACTCAAAATGTGATCAAATTATAGATATTCAGTGTAGACACAAGGTTTGCCATTAGAGTAGCTGGAAAAAAATGATTCAGTTTTCTTAAAAACTAAATGTTTTATATATTTAAGGAGCACACATGTAGCCAATTTCAGAAATTTCAAAATGTGCCATTCTACATTTTGCATTGTGTACTGGATAAGTGTTGTATATGTGTAAACAGAGAGTAGGGTGAGGCTGAGGTCTGGACTTTGACTAGGCCATTGCAACACCTTGATTCTTTTCTTTTTCAGCCATTCTGCTGGAGCTTTTCTGCTTTTCTTGAAAACATCGTCCTGTACATGACTTGATTTCAGATGGCCTCACATTTGACTCTAAAATACTTTGGTACAGAGAGGAGTTCATGGTCGAATCAACGACTGCAAGGTGCCCAGGTCCTGTGGCTGCAAAAAAGTGCAAACCATCACCCCTCCACTACCGTGTTTGACAGTTTCTGTGCTGATATGCCGTGTTTGGATTTCACAAAGTGCAACGCTGTGCATTATGGCCAGACATGTCCACTTTTGTCTCATCCATCCAAAGGACATTGTTCCAGAACTTTTGTCGTTTGTTCAGGTGCAAATTTGCAAACATAAACCATGCTGCCATGTTCTTAGAGAAAAGAAGCTCTCTCTGTCATGGTCCTGGGTTTTTTAGTATTCTGGTTATGTATGCGTTTTGAGTTTTAAACATGGTTTTGTGCTTCTTTAGTTTTGATGTTCTTTTTATTGCATCTTCTGTTTATGTTTGAGCTTCAGTTGCAACCCTGCCTATGTTCGGTTTAGCAGTTCCCTACATGTCTCCCATTGTGTTCTTTTCTTCTGTCAAATTCGGTCTTGTGTCTGAGTTTCTCGTTCACTGTTTTACTTTGGTAATCAGTTATTTCCTGTGCGTTGTGTTCAGGTTTGCTTCCTGCCCTTAATTGCTGTCACCTATGTTCCTGTTTCTCGTTAGCAATTAGTGTCTCATGTATTTATACCCCTGCCCCTCCCCTGTTCAGTGTCACGTCATCTGCTTAGTCTTGTTAGGTGTTCTTTAGGCTGTGCCTCGTCATGTGAAGTCTGGTCTCCTCCTCTTTAACACGCTAACTGAGGCATGTAGAGTCTGAGATGTAGCTTTGCTTTTGTTTTTTAATTTCTTTGAACACTGCCCAGTCTGACTATTGGGTGAATTTGCTGGGAACACTGGCAATTGTCTTCAATGTTTTCCACTTGCAAATAATCTTTCTCATGGTAGCGTTCAAATTGTTTGGAAATGGTTTTATAACCCTCCCCAGATGGATGGGCAGCAACAGTGGCTTCTCTAAGGTCACTGCTGATGTCTTTCCTCCTTGAAATTGTGTTAACACACACCCGAGTGCTCCACATCAGCAAACCGCCAAAACTTCTTCTATAGAGGTGGTCACGCTGGCTGATGATCAATTAATTAAGCAATTGTTTAGCAGTACCTGGCTGGTATTCACCCTTTTCATTCCTATGGAAGCTGTAAGGGTGTACTCTTTCTGTTTTTCATATGAATGTACAGCAGTCAAACTTGAGCCAATCATTAGTCTTTACTACCAGGGCCAACTATTAAACAGCCCCACCTATGGGTGTAATCTATCCACATGGACAGCTTTGTAAAGTTTGAAATTTGCAGCAAGCACTACTCTGGTACACAGGGGTGGGAATGCATGTTTCTTTAGTTTGTAATCTTCCACACTTCAATTTCACAACCTAACTTAAACATTGCAATTTTTGAATATTTCACAACATTTAACCCTTAGCCTTCGCCTGTATGAAATCAGTGTACTTGATCACTTGATCAGCTAAGGTAAGGTATGCCATATACAACAGTAATGAGGTATGAGTGGAAAACCTGGGGCATCATTCTTTTTATTTTGTCCACAGCAACCGGGATGCTCGTCCTCTGTGTGACACTGATTCATCAGCCCACTCTGCTCTGCTGGTCCATTGGCTTCATTAACATGCTGCTGAGCAATATGACAGATGCTTCATTCACCTCCTGGGATCCCACTGGCCTCATCATCTTGCTCTCTTTTCAACTCAACCCATCTCTCCATCTTCTTCAGAGTTCATTCCCTCCTTCTTTCCTCTTTTTCCCTCCAAACTTGTCCTCCAGTTCAACCAAGAAGTGCTTAATTGTTATGCAGGCGGCGGAAACTGCGGCTCCAATGGAAACTGACACGCTCCATTTAAAGCTACATGTTCGGGCATTTAGCCGACACTTGTACCAAGAGCTCTCACGCAGAGAGAAATGAGAGCGGATGAAAAGGTGGAGGTTCCGTGCCCTGCTCAAGGACACTTCAAAAGGACACATAGTTTTTGTTGGCTGCTTTGGCTGTCATGGAGATCAAACCAGAAACCTTTAAGTTTCCAAAAAGGCTATTTCACCAAAAGCCCAGTCTGTACTGAAGTGATTAATTATCATGCGGGAGAGGAAAATCCAGACTCCTACTCTAATGATTGTACTTGAGAAGCAAGTGATTGATTGAACCAGGCCAAACACTCACAGAGCCCGAGGAAGTGTCCACATCACGAGTGAGATAACTTAAATCCATTGCATCAACAGTTCATTGCAGCGCTGGGATGTAATTAGGTGAAGTCACCATGGTGTCGGATGGATCTCAAGATATCGACGCCAGCAGCTGTCTCTGGCTGCTCCTCTGATTAGATCAGATGATATTGTTTATTCACTTGCACTGAAGGAGGTGGACTGAACAGAAGAAGAGGAAAACCAATAACAAGGTATATAAATGATCTGAGGTGGAAAATTCCAACAGAACAATTAGGAGCAAAGAGACCACAGAAATACTGGTCTAATGGGAGGTCGTTAATATGTGGGCAAGGTATATATCTATGGTCAAAGTGGATACTAGTTTGTATGCCTATTTTGTACATATTTTGACCTTGTTTTATTCCTCGAAATACAGAAAACTGAGCAAATGATCGGAAAGTTTGTTTTCAAACTTTAACTTTCAAGTTAGTGCTAATAAGAGGCATTACAAAAGTGACACTTTTATTTTCATCAAAATGATTTTCTTCCAGAAGCTAAAATAAACCACTTGTACTTGTATTTCTTTAGTAGTTGTTAAAGCTAAAAATAACGACCATCTGCTGACACCTTCCATTAATGCCAGTCATTTCCAAAATCATGAAGTGATATTTTCGCTTTTGGAATGTTTGGCAACATTCCCTCTCTATTTAACTTTAGAAATGAAATGTGTAGGTCACACAGACACACTTAATATCTGCAACAATTTAGCTGCACTTGTAAAACCATCTTTTAAACTGGGACTAGCAGCAGTGATATACATGCCTTTTTATGTGTTGTAATTAACACCACCAGCTGCCAAAGTACATGAATTCCATGCACTTGTTAGCACTGCTGTTTACCCTTGAAACAAAACTATAGAGTTCTTTATAAAAGTATCAGAACAGCAAAGGCAATGAATTTGTTTTTTGCTGTGCACTGAGGACATTTGTGGGTGGGATCAAAGGATGAGGATGAAAAGAGACATCCGCCTTTCAGCTTTTATTTACATGTAGGTATGTTACAGAACATGGATAATAAATAAAGCATTTTGTACCAAACCACCTAGTTTTTCAAGTATTGGAACATAATTTTTTCTATCAAATAAAAGCCACTTAATATTTTGGTTGCAGATCCCTTGCTTGCAATAACTATATTAAACCTACTGTATGACACAAAGACTCTGCCAGATTTCTTGTTTCTTCATTGGTTATGCCTTTCCAGGATTTTACACATGCTTTTAGTTCTCTGTTTTATGGGTTTTCTCCCATCAGTGTTCTCTTCAGGGGATGATATACATTTTCAGTTAAGATATGGTGATTGACTTGGCCCGTCCAAAACCTTCTATTCTTTCCTCTTTTATGAGGTGGCACTGTGTTTCAGATCATTGTCTTGATGCACTATGAGGTTCTTCCCAATAAGTTTGGATGTATTTCTCTGTAAGCTGGCACACAATATGTTTCTGCAGACATTTGTGTTGGTTTTGCTTCTTCTCATGGGCAACATCATCAAGAAAAACAATTGAGCCTGTTCCCGAAGCAGCCATGCAAGCCCAGGCCATGACACAACCTCCACCGTGCTTCACACATGAGACTGGATGTTTAGGATCCTGAGCCGATCCCTACTTTCTTCATACTTTCGTTTTTCTATCACTTTGGTAGAGGTTAATCCTTGCCTGATTAGCTTCTATATTGTTGTTCTTTAAGTGACCTTTGAACAGTGGACTTTGACCACCCCTGCTCTCTGGAGGTTGTTCACAACATTATGGACTGTTGTTTTGTGAGTCTTCTTTACTGCCCTCAGCAGTTTGTCATCTGTTATTGTTATTGTCCTTGGATGACTGGTCGATGTCTGTTGTGGTTTCCCTCTTTTTCAGGACATTCCAAATTATGGCACAGGCAATGGCCAATGTTTTTGAAATACCTCATACGGATTCCCCCCCTTTTCTCGGCTTCAGAATGGCTTGCTTTGTTCTTCTTCTGGTCTTCATGTTGGTTCATCCTCCTTAATCAAAAATTGCAGTATTCACAGGCGAAAGCTAAAGCTTAAGCAGAGAGTAGATATTCAGGACCACCTAGTGATTAAATATTCGATCTTACATGACACACCTGGATAACAAGAATCACCTGCCAGCTTGTCATGTTCCAGTACTGTTGCTCACTTAACAAAATGGTGATTTCATACCAAATACATTGTATTCCATGTTTTTTAACACATCTAGATGTAAATGCCAGGGAATAAAAGGTGAAACTCTGATTTCTCTTCTCAGATTCATCCTTTGACAAGCATCTTCAGTCCACAGCAAAAACACACCAACTGGCTTTGCTTTTTTCCTTTACTTTTGGGGGGACCTGCACGTTGTAGTACCAGGTGGAATAACAACATGGGAGGTACTTCCAGGTCTGAAAAGTGAAGCAAATGCAGTTACCTTAAAACTGCATTATTTCCAAAAAGTCATTAGGGGGCGACTCCTTTTGTTGCAAAAAGAAATCTGATAGTAAGCTCTGTGAGAAAATCACCCTTCTTCTCACTTGATTTAGTAAGTCAGTAAACACTTTCCTTGTGAGTTTCAGTTTATTTTGTAAATTGCTGTCCCACTGACAATACAGTGATGATTTGATTTAGGGTGGACCCATCTGACTAAAAAGTCTGCCACCAAATGAGCCAGCAGATCCACCGCTTGTGGATGATGCCCACTTTCAGAAAACTAAGACCCTCATACTCAGCTCAACGCTTCAAAATGGAACTTCAAAAACCAGTGGGTGACATTACGGCAGCTATGTCCATCCTTTAAATACAGTCTATGGTATTTTCAGGTTTTTGAGGACTGTCTCAAATGGAGAAGCTCAGTGGTCACACTTCCACATAAGCATGTGAATGCACCACTAGGAAGGATTCAAAGATCAATCTGCAACAGCAGACACATTTCATTATGATGGATTAGCCACACTGAGCAAGTATTGACAGTGTACTGAAATGAACTGATCCCACTGAAAGTCATTTTTAAATAACAGTGGCACTGGTGAAATGGCTGTGGGTAATGAACACGAAGAATAAAAAGTAATGCAAAAGGCAATCAATGTGCAAAACACATGAACATCCTTCCTTCTCCAGGTCTACAGAGAATACCACTCGTCTTAATTATAAAGAAGAATTAGGGAAAAGAAGAGGGAGCTTACAGTTTTGCTTCTGGTTTTAGAAAATGTTAAGCAAACCATATAAAATATACCAAAAACAATCCTGAATGGTCCTATGTATTCTAATTTTTTTAGAGTAGAAAAGGAAAGAGAGTGAGCATAGCTGCTGAAACTATGGCATTATATTTTGATGATTTGCAACAACTGCAAAAAATGTATACCCCCTACACCAACCCCCTCCCTCTCCTCTGCAAGGTAACTCGCTGGCTTTTCATAACAGAATGAAAAGAGCTGAAGCTGAAATTCAGAGCTGACGAGGCAGCAGCTGAAATCTCCTCCATCCAATTCTTTTAATCAGTGGTTGTGGTTACAGTGAAGACGGACACAATAAAATTTTAAAGACCGTATCCTCTAATTAGCTGGGGACTGCCGCTAAGAGCATTACATGGGTATCCAGAAATTAACTTCTGGAGTGTCTGACTGGCTGCTGTAATTGGTAGAAAAATAAATAAATTAAAAGTCTGCAGCTGCATTAAATATTTCTCTCCAAACACAGCTGGTGCAGTCATGAATGTCCAGCAAAAAACATGAAGTTGTGGTGGGTATAACACCAGGTGGGTGGCAAGTGTAGGTTACTGCAATGTAATAAAGCTGTTAAAGTGTAGTGTAAATTGTGACAAAACTATATAGAAACACAAGTCTGCAGAAGTAGTTTTGTTAAATATAAATAGTTGATTTTATTTGTTTTGTTGAATAACTGAGTTTTTACTGGAAAGTCATATTAAAACTGCAGGTATGCTCAGTTACAGGAAAACATCACATTTCCCACCAGTGTGTGAAGACCAAAATGTGTATATGCACGCCATATAGACAAAAGTATTGGGTCACCTTTACATTACACCCACAGGAGCATTTATGACTTCCAATTCTAAATTGATAGGCATTAATATAGAGTTGGTCCTCGCCTTGCAGCTATAACTGCTTCCACTCTTATGGGAAGAGTTTCTACAAGATTTTGGAGGGTGTCTGTAGGAATTGTTGCCCATTCATCCAGAGGAGTGCTTGTGAGGTCAGACGCTGATTTTGAACGAGAGGGTCTGGCTCGCAGTCTCCGTTCTAGGTCTAGTTCATCCCAAAAGCTTTGAATGAGGTTGAGGTCAGGGCTCCGTGCGGCCCAGTCAAGTCTTTCCATGCCAAACTCATACAAATGTGCCTTTATGGAGCTTTGTGCACTGGGGCACAGTCATACTAGGAGAGAAAAGGGCCTTCCCCAAAATGTCCCCGCAAAGTTGGAAGCATAGAATTTATAGAATACAAAATGTGTTGGTAAACATTAAGCTTTCCCTTTACTGAAACAAAGCGGCCCAGGACAACCCCAGAAGGAACAACTTTAACAAGCTGACTTGTTGCAACACTGGAAACCTATTACAGTAAAACACTGGACTTCTTTGAGCTCTTTAGAAAGACACATTCTTTCACAAATGTTTGTAAAGGCAGACTGCATGGCTGACTGCTTGATTTTATACACTTGTGGCAATGAGGATGAAGAAAACAGCTAAATTGTGGCCCAATAGTTATGATCATGTGGCATGTACTATAATCAGTTCATGGATGCAGATCATACCCAGTGACTTAAATGGTTGTTTTAGAAATGAAACAACACTGAAAGGTTCTAAGCAGCACACAGTACATCACCTTAAGCTACAAAGTGTGTATTTATTTATCTATTATGTTGGATTTGGATGAAACACATTTAATGAACATAGCTGGAGGTTATACAAGGCCTAAGCGCTGATGCTTCCTCACATTATTAAATGTTTTTCAGGGTGTCTTGGTTGTGCTGTTACTTTAAAAACTCAGACACCATTAATACGGCACATTTGTATTAAACTGAATGGGGGTTTTTAATCTGTCAGCAGCAGATCGAAGCTGTTACATCAGATTAAAGAAACGGAGGATGAACTTACATGTCTTGGCCCTCCCCGTTAGGGCTTCGCTGGAGCCAGTCGTGTAGGAAGCAATGACCTTGACACTGTACTCCGTACCACTCAGCAGGTTAACGATCAGTATGTTGTTCACGTCCTCTCCCACGAAGGTTTCCAGAGCTGGTCCAGGAGCTGCAGAGAGGGGTGGGATAATTGCAGAGATATGTCAAGGATGAGCAAATGGCCAGTGATTGGAAGGAGCACAGCGGAGCAACTTCAGAGGTGATCATTAGCTTCAATTGTACTCAGAAGGAGAGGATGATACATAAAATGTATTTGTAGTATGTCTATACACATGTTGTCTCTACAATATTATTACTGACAGCGCTTATTAAACCTATGATGAAGAACCAGGAAGAGATTTTTTTTCTTGATTCCTTGCGTCATTCTTCCTCCACAAAACCTGGTAAAATGTAAACCAACCACCAGATAAGTAGGAAATTTGCAGCTGAAGTAGCCTTGGGCCATCAGCCTCAAGTAAAGATGAGACCAAGTAACAGAGATATGGTCAGCCAATTATTTTCACTCCACTTGCCAGATGGTGCATTAAAGAAAATCAGCCTTTTGCATGACCTCATCAACCTTTCAGTGAACCACAAGCTAAAATCTCACATGCTGAAAACTGAAATTAAAACTACAATTTCTGTAAAGTCCATTTAAGGTGGTGAGTCAGTCCCCATAAATGGTAAATGAACTGGTACTTTTATAGAGTTTTTCTACACTGCGCATTTAAAGAGCTTTTACTACAAGCCTCATTCACCCATTTAAACAGCATTTTATTCTTCACCTTTAAGTGCTTAAACTGTCACGTGCACACTCATGCGCTGATGGATACATCAGGACCAGTTTGGAGGTCAGTATCTTTCCCAAGGACAGTTTGGCACCTTGACTAGAGGACCCAGGAATCGAACTACCAACCCTCTGAATAAAAGGCAACCCACTTTGCATCCTGTGCCACAGGCACCCAAGACTCCCATGTTAAAAAGCTCAACTATACAGCAGGAAATACACGTTTACAGCCTGCTGCAAAAAATGTTTTCAGTCTGATAGCCGAGTTCTACCTTGACAGCAACTGTACATGTGGGCGGAATTTTACATCACTCACCCTTTAAACTATATTAAGGCTTACAGTTCTGACAATGATTGACAGGTTGATACTAACCCAGCTGTCTGTAGCTGCTGGCTGTTTGCTATGCTTGCTGAACTGAGCATCTGGCTTTAGTTTGTGCCTTCTGGAGCATTGTGACGCAAAAAATTAATGTGGTTTGCTGTGCATTTAATTATACTAACAGCCAGTCTAAGAAGTCTGCGCTCCAGAGTTGGTGAGTAAGACCAAAGTCTTGTTCTGGTGAAGTAAACGTTGGCATTTTAATATCAAGGTCTGTGACGACTGAAAGTTTCAAGCTGACATTTAAGGAAATTCAAAGCTTGTGTTTTATTCTTGGTGGCTGCTGCTTGGTTAGAATACGAAAATCCTCCAGACGACTTCTGCTTTTGATCCGCATGGTTTGCTAAAAATTTCCTAAAATTTTATGGACCTGATGTGATTAGTAAACTGTAATATTTCAAAGTTATCTATTAAAAATAAAGTTCGACAAACATAGTTTGTGTGTATATGCTTAAATTACCAGTTAGAGGCTGATAGATGACCCTGTACCCCATAGTGGGTGAAGGTGGAACGTCCCAGCTGATCTTGAAGCGGTTGTACCATTCCTCTGAGACTCGCAGGTTCCTTGGAGCTGTAAGAGGAACTAAAGCGGGAGAAGGAGACAGAAAGAGTGAATTATTTGTATGAATTTTTTTTCTTAAGTGTTAATAAACTAGCAGTAGTGATATTTCTAGGCTGTGATATGCTGGGGCAAAGGTCTGAAGATGGACTTAAGGACTCAACAACCAAGGTCTGTGGTTCCTCCTCTCTGTCGAAGTTGTGTAATTTTTTTTAGCCTCCAAAATCTTCAGCTGTTATACAACAGCAGGTGAAGAGAGCAGACGAAGTAAGAGCACTGCTATGTGAGAGCTCAACAACTTTGGTAAGCAGTACTTTTTGTTTAAAAAAAAAAAGTCAATAAAGGGCTTCAAAAGTTGATAAAAATTAGCAACAAAGTCACAAAAACAGCAAAAATGATATGAACTTAAAAGTAATGATCATTAATGTGGGTGAGGGGTTTTAAAAATGTAATATACAAATCCTAATGATATTGGTGGAGTTTTTCCATTCTGGTTTTAAAATCTATTGCAGCCCTTTTAAGAGTTTTTAATGGCCTTTTATTTATTGTTAATGTTCACTGCTGCATTCAGTACAGTGGACCATGAGCTTTTGACTTAACATTTTGAGAAATGTGGCACAGCCCTAAACTTTTTTCGGTCTTTTCTTCTACTGCTGTCTCCTTGACCTGTGGTGCACCTCAAGGTTCCATCCCGGGTTCAGTTCTGCTTTGCATATGCTGCTGATTGGTCTATACTTATAAAAACAAACATTATATTGCCTACCATTTCTATGCTAATAATACTCAGCTCTACTTGTCTCTTAAACCAGTCACCAAATCCTCTGTCAACTCTTTAAACAATGTTTTTATGTTAAAATTTACATCCAGACTTGATAACTGTGGTTCATTTTATGTAGGACTGAGCAAACCAGTAATATCACCTTTGCAGGTGGTTCAGAAGGCTGCTGCGAGACTCCTGAACGGTATTTGGAAGCGTGATCATATCTCCTCTATTCTTGAAATCATGATCACTGGCTTCCTGTGAAGTATAGAATCGCTTTTCAAAAGCTGTTGCTCACATATAAGTCCCAGCACTGACTTGCTCCAGGTTATCTATCAGATCCTTTACAATTTTGTGCCCCATCCTGCTCGCTCAGGTTCGCTGATCAGCAGCTTTTAGTATTCCAGATTGATTCTCATAGTCGACCCGGCATTTTCAGTTACAGGTCCAAAACTCTGGAATCATCTGCCTCGATATTAGATCATCTCCCTCAGTAAGAACGTTCAAATCCCAGCGAGAAACAGCTCTCATCAGCCTTTTCATTTTAGATTAGTTTCAAATGCTATGTGCCTTTTCCTATGCCTGTTCTTAAATCACTTCTTTGATGATGTTCTTACTTGCTGTGCAACACTTGGGTCAACACCTGCTGTATTTGCTATAAAAATAAGCTGACTTGACTGAAATTGAAAAGCGAATAGGCACCCCATAAACAAACATCTAAATCATCGAACTGTTCTCTCCATGAGTGTTGTGCAGTTCTGGAGTCAAAATGGGAAGAGAAATAGGAAAAGGGAAAGCACTGCAAGAGCATAAAACATACGAGAATAGAATGAACAAAAATCAAAAAAGAGAACAAAACAGAAAAGGGGCGGGAGAAGACAAAACAAAAGAGAACTAAATTACACGCCAATGACCTGAACCTCAGTTTAAAATTAATTCCATACAGCTAAAAACTATTAAATGTAATTCTGAGTTTGGAATGATCAAAATGTGCTTCAATAAAGAAAAATATCTGCACCCAAAGAAAAAAACACACTGAGAAAATGCAAAGGGAAAAGACAGATAATGACGAGTCAAAAAGCCTTAAAGTTTGATAACACTTAATAAAATTTCAACTGTCAGCACAGTGAAAATGTAAAGTCTCTCCACTGTTACAAAGTGTACAGTTGAATTAATCTGTCAGAAAGATATTAAAACCAGAGGACTTATCACTGGCATGACGGCTGGGACAGAGCTTTTGAAATGGCCAAATGGTATTCATAGGATATCTTAAAATAAAGTGCTTTCTTTGAGGAATGTGTGCTTTTCCAGCCATCTGTACATTCACATACATTTGTAAGCTCCGTGCAGTCCCTTCTACTCTCCCAGCACCATGATAGATTTGAGATCCCCGTGGTTAATGGGAAACCGTGAGACTTTTCAGGTCTAAATCCCCGAGTGAATCTGCTGGCTGTTGAGATGTGCATTTAAAATGCTAAAAACCTCCCATCATTCTCGCCGTGTTCCGCCGTTCCTCCCTGAGCTGCAGCCTTCTCACCATTACTGCAACTGAAACCTCCAAATTATGCTGGCTCTTCTGCCTCATTTTCCCTCTTCACCTACCCTGGTCGTTCACCATTAAAAAGCTAATCATGCTCTCTGCAAAAAGCCATGCACCCCCCCAACACCCTTAGTATCTGCTGCAACCCTCATATGTTCAAATCCCTCTGTTATACCCGCCTCTTCTGTTGTATTATCTATCTTCACTGTGCCCTTCCTGGTCCTGAGAAAATTACCATCATCCTCTGAACTCTTTCTCCATTTCCTCTCACTATGTCTTTGCCCTTCAGGCCTGAGGGTAATGAGAATCTGGAGATTTAATGGAACTTTCTGAGTAAAAACGTTTTTTCGGGAGCAGAGGAGCATTTTTTAGGAACTTGGGTGCTAATTCTGCATGCACGCTCTGTTCTGATTCTTTGATTGCAGTCTGTGCATCGATTTTCTAACAGTTGTTGAGATGACACCAAATCCCCAAGTTGATGCCCATTTTTTTTTGGCTCCTATGGGAAATGAAGGAATTTTTACACAGCAGAGGTTTTTAAACTTTTGAGACAACAGCCAAAAATCTAACTGAAAATGAGCCACAGTTAGAGAAGGAGGAAAAGTATCTATTATTTCATTTATGTAAATATAGTACTGTGCGGAAGTCTTGAGCCACCCCTCATTTCCTTATATTTTTCTAGGAATATGGGAAGCAAGTGTCACAATCTATTGAAACGTGCAAACAAATGGAAGCGCAGTGCATGAGACAAAAAAACTGCGGTTGTACAATTATATGCAGATTGAAAGTCAATATTTGGTTTGACTACCTTTTTTATTTAACACAGCCTGAACTCACTTTGGCGAGCTCTCTTGTCATTTCTTTAAGTAGTCTTCAGGAATAGCTCTCCAAGGATATCCCGATCCTTTTCTTTGGGCAGTAGCTGCCTTTTGTTCCATGTCGTGCTGATCTCACACTGCTTCAAGCTCCAGGCTCTGAGGAGGCCAGTCCTTGACTAATAGTGTTTCATTGTGTGTTTTTCGATCAAGGCATGTTTGTACTGCACTGCCAGTGTGTTTGGGATCATTGTGAAAAATGAAGCTACTGCCCATCAAACACTTTTCAGATGGTATTGCATGGTGAATCAAAATCTGACTGTATTTTCTGTGTTTGTAATTCCATCAATTTTGACAAGATCTCCAACAAAACTGGCTGAAATGCAGCCCCAAACCATGACACAGCCTCCACCGTGTTTTACAGATGACTGCAGACAATCACTGCTGTACCTCTCTCCTGACTTCCTCCGTATATATTAACAATAATCTGGACCCAAAATTTAAAATCTATATTCATCATAAGACCGGTTGTCACTGCTCTTGTATAAATTCGAAAAACTCAGCTTTTTTTTCCTCATTTTCCTTCCTGAAGAATGGCTTCTTGACAGCCACTCTTCCAATGGGAGAAGTTCTGATGAGGCTTCTGCAAAGAATAGATGGACGAGATGTCTCTCTTTAGGTCCTATTCCAGGTCTTTATCCCCTTTTTAAGGACATGACTTTCAGATAATGTTCATAGATCAGTGTTAGGTGGCTTAACAAAAAAAAAAAATCCTCTGAAAATGGTCATGTATAAGAACTGGACTGAGTAAAAAAGCAGCCAATGGTCAAAGAAAAACTTTGAAAGACCTTCAGAAAGCCTCTAGGAACTACTGCTCAAGACCACTTGAAAAAAATACAAGGACGTCTGTCTCCTTGGCACTAAAATATAAAGAAATAAGGGGCAACTCAAGTCTTTTGCACTGTACTATAAGTTACTATAGAGTAAAGATCCTGATAGCATCAAACCCGACACCCTCTGCCCCTTGGTTGCACCTACTGTATAAATTGTGTCCATAAAAATTATGAGCACAATTAGTGATAAAGGGCAGCCCTGGAGGGAACACTCACCCGGCATGAGTCTGAATTATTGCAGATTTCAGCACATTCAATAATGAATAATGAGTAATTAAATCTGGTTTGTTTGCAGTGTTATGGTACAGTTCATGGTAATGAACTCTGCTGGACTACTGCAGCGTAGGCTGTGGTGTTCATGGTAGATGTTAAGTTACACGAAGGAAAGGAGATATGAGCTTTGTACTGTATAGGGGATGGAAATCTAAGATGATAGTTTATCATATGCTAATATCTTGTTCAATATATTTCTCTGAATCTACAAAGAGTGGTGAATCACAGAGCAGCAGCAGCACAGCCTGAATCCAAAGAAAACAAACCTGCTGGAGCTCAGCAGAGCTACAAATTATTATGTGACTTATTTATGTGATTTATTCCTACATGTTACATCCAGTCTTAGGATCCTACCAAATTCCACTTTAACCCCTCCTGATAGCGCATACTCCCAGAGCTCCCCTCACAGGACACACCAAGAATGCCTTCTCTAAGTGCATGAAACACTTGTAGACTGGTTGTGCAAACCTGAATATCCTCAAGAGGATGAAGAGCTGGCCCCAGATCTTCTTTCTACTTTTTGCAGATGATGTGGTTCTGTTGGCCTCATTGAGCGATGACCTCCACCTTGCACTGGGGCAGTTTGCAGCTGAGTGGGAAGCAGGTGGGATGGTAATTAGCCTCTACAAGTGTGAGGTCATGGTTATCAAGTAGAAAAAGTGTGGAGTGCCTACTCCGGGTTGAAAGGGAGTTATTGCCACAAGCGGGAGAGTTCAAGTCTCTCGGGGTCTTGTTCATGACGGAGGAGAGAAGGAAGCGAGAGATTGACAGATGGATTGGTGCAGTGATGCAGATGCTATAATGGTCTGTTGTGGTAAAGAGAGAGTTGGGCAAGAAAGTACAGTTATGGATACACAGTCCAACCCCCACCTATGGCTGTGAGCTGTGGGCAGTGACTGAAAGAATCAGACTGCAGATACAAGCAGCAGAAATGAGCTTCCTCTGAAGGGTGTCTGGGCTCTTCCTTAGATAGGGTAAGGAGCTCTGTGATCTGAGAAGAGCTCAGAGTAGACGTACTACTCTTCCACACAGCTGAGGTGGTTTTGGCATGTCTAAGTGGGAGGAGAACTTGAAAAAAGAACATATTTGTGCATGCATGGAGATGGTGGGTTGCAGATTTCTCAAGAAACTGCTGAATGGTTGGTGTCACACATGTGTCTTTTTCTTCAGCAGGAAAACAAGCAGTGATGGAAGGGCACATTTTAAATAGAGGGGAAAACATTTGCCACCATACAGGTGCCCATGGATCCATCAGAGTGATAAAGTTTATCGTGCCGTCAGTTGTTCATTCAATAAAAATGCCACAGGGGAAAACAATAATTCCAGAAATGACCTGTTGGCATCAAGAACACAAACCAACATTAATAATCAATTGAAGATTACACTGCTGCCTGGCACTGCTGTGTTTTAAATTAACCATGTTTCCATGGCAGCTATAAGAAAAAAGCACCTTCAGATGCTCTGTTTTATTTCCCCAATGGGCCACCACAGTAGATAAATCTACACAGATATTTTTGACAGTTTTTACACCAGATGCCCTTCCTGACATAACTGTCCTGTGGTGGGAGGAGCGTGTGTCCCCATCTGGAACTGAAACAGGGAATTTCCACCTGTAACTCAAATGTATAAACCACTACACTACAGACAGACTTGCACTGAATGGTGTAGTGGGCAAAAAAAATCCCACGGACACACTCCAAAATCTTGTAGAAAGCGTTCTCAGAAGAGTGGAAGCTGTTATAGCTGCAAAGGGGAGAGCAAGTTCACATAAATGCCTATGGATTTAAGCACCTGTAGTGTAGTGGCCCAATACTTTTGTCCATAAAATGTACCTTTCTTCATCTTCATTTTTTTCTCACAATCTTCTTCATTTTTAGTGATTTAGAACTCAGAGATTCAAAGCCACATCTCATCTATCAAAATCATGCAAATTAAAACATCTCCTGTCCCTTAAATTCATTCCTTTTCCATTCCTTCTCACAATATATTCCACACCGAGGCCATGAAAGTCAATTATCTTGTAATTCTCTGTCTTTAGTCTCTTTGTGATCAAGTTGGCTGACTTTTCTATCACATTATCTTTGTTTTTTCCCACCACCACCCTCTCTATATTACCCCCCACGTCTTTCTCACTGATCTGCCCATCCTTTAGTGGATCAAACACTCAGCTTAATCTGCCTCTTCTGTCACATTATCTATCTTCAGTTTGGGGATAAAAACCCAATCATCCTCTCTGCATTCCCCGTCATGCCTCCTTCCACGTTCACCCCATCCCTCATAGGTTCAAATCCCCAGATTACACCGGCCCCATTTGTCACATCATCTATCTTCACCTTAAAAAATGCAATCATCCCCCCTCTCTCCTACTGCATGCCCTGTCATTCTTCCCTGGGCGATCATCTCATACCTCACTCGCTAACAGGAGCCATTCATCATCAGCGGGTGTCAGGGGCCCGTCGTTTAAAAAGCAGAGAACGTCGTTAGCGTCTGCTAATGTGTGTAATGTGCAGCACGGGGGAGGCATGATGGGACGGAGCGGAAAGATGAATGACTTGAATTTAGAGTTTCCTCCACGCTGAAAGTCGAGTGTTTGTTCTGTAATGCACTTGGCAGCAGAGAAAATCATTAGCCTCTGCTGGTGCATTCACAGCAGCGCTCAGTCACATTTAACAAAACAGGGGGGGAAAAAAATGCATCCCGAACAGTTCTGTCTTCGGGCTAACAGTAAAGAAAATGGATGTTGAACACTGAGCAGTTGCTGCCTCTTTCCCCTCCCCTGAAATTGCTGCAGGTGTAATGAGCTGCAGAGAGACGAAGCGTTAGTTTAGGCTGAAAGCAACTGAACCCATCCTTCCTCCTTTTGTGCTCAAGTTTGAACATGTTAATGGAGGTGTGGCTAAAACTTAAGAAATAAAAGGCAGAAAAACAATAATTAAGTTATAATGCATGTTTTAGTAATTTGTAATACAGGCACAGCTCCAACATCCCCCCCAAAAAAACACTGTTCACAAATAAATGGATTTAAAGTAAATCAGTTTTATCCAAGCTGTATTGATGGAAAGACCTTTCTTTTTATTTTTTATTTTTTTTCAATGAGCCAATAAACATTTTATTTTCTTGAGGGATTTAAACTATATAATACAATTTAATCCTTTTTTTATGTTGGCAGGGAGAATAACACCCCCTCAATCATTCACCCTCTGGCTACATTTTCTTGAGCAAACAAGACATCCTAAGGAAGATGAATGGCTAACACTTTTCCAGCTCCGTTTAAACGGCTGTGTTTTCAGAGTAATGAGACTTTAAGGAAGTGACAGCAACCGTGGGCACAAATGCATCTTTCATCCTCAAGTCAAAGGAAAACAGGATGTACCTCTCAGGAGGTGAAGAGTTTAAACACACCTGATGCATGCAGATGCACCCCATCAACCCATTATATGTTAGATTACTACACTTTTTTCCAATCATAGGTATTATTATTTCTTGTTTCCCTCTTAGGCCTGCAAATCTGATTTTGTTTTGGCTGTTTTGGCTCATCTCCTGGTCCCTTCATGGACCTCTCTAACCTCGTTGCACCTCCTACCTCATCAAGGATTGTCCTCACCATTTTCAAAGTAGTCTTTCAAATTTTGGTTTGTTTTTTCTTCAGGAGATCAGGAGAGCAGCCCAACAATGCGTGTTGACAGCCGTCTTTAAGAGATGGTGGAGACTGGTTGGGAACTCATCAAAACTGATGGAATTATGAACGCACAAAAGTACTGTCAGATATGGATCAACCATGGATTACCATCTGAAAAGCATCTGATTGGCAATGGCTTCATTTTTCAGCATGACAATGATCCCAAACACACTCAACATGCAGTGAAAGCCTATGTTGATAGAAAAACCCACAGTGGAACACTGTCAGTCATAGATGGGCCTCCCGAGCCTGGACCTCATCGTAACTGAAGCGGTGTGGGATCTTCTTTGACAAAGAACAGAACAGAAGGAAACCAACATCCATAAAAGAGCTTTAAAATGTCCTTCAAGAAGCCTGGAGAACTGTTCCTGCAGACTACTTAAAGAAATGACATGAAAGACTGGCTAAGAGGGCTCAGGCTGTGCTGAAGAATAAAGGTGGTCGCACCAAATATTGACTTTCAAGCAGTTAGAAATATACAAACTCTGTTTTTGCCTTTTGTACTGTACAGTTTATTGCCAAATTTGTTGCACCCATTTCACTATTTCCTAGAAAAAGATGGAAAAATGTGGGGTGACTGAAGTCTTCTGCACTTTTAATAATTCTTGTATACGTCATATTTTTATATAAATACCTCATTTTATATTTTTACCTCACATGTATAAATTTTTACCTCATTTTTGTTAATTCATTAATTTATTTTTTATTTAGTTTTAATTCCTGTCTTTGTTTACACACCATGGGTCAGGGGGAACAATATTTTGATCCTGTGTAACTCCTGTACATACTGAAGAATTGACAATGATGCTGACTTTGAAAATGCATTTCACAACATAAAAATCACAGCATTTACCAGTGTTACCAGTGTTTCACTGACTTGTTTTTGTGTTTTTATCTCCCAAAGCCCTGTATGTTGGTCCAGAGTGAAAAACAGTATTTTTGCTGTAAGAGCTTTTTAACTGTGTGTGTTATTGTACTGTAGAGGTGGGCCCTAGAGAAATAGAAAATGAAGCATAGGATCAACCTTTTGCCACAGTGGCACAGATCCAGGATGCACCATTAGTGCTGATGCGTAAACGGTAAGAACAGGACTTTCAGGAAACAACATAAAAGCGGAAGCAATGCTGAAAGCTGTTCAGATGTTCACATTAAGAGGAGACTGAAAGAGAGATCACCTACATTGGTTAGGTTTCCTTGAACCTAACCAACCTATCCCAAAGCAAATAAAAGGCAAACTAAACAGCAACTGAAAATGAAACCAGGTCCTGTAACAAAAATGAAACAACAGTATAAAAGGGACACAACCCCTAGTCTCCGGGGGTAAAGGTCTTGTGCAGATTTCTTGGTCTCTTTAGCTGCATGGAAAAACTTGAAAGCTATAAGATGCTGATGCAGGTCAGCTGAATGCAGGTTTTATTTTTCTCCTTTTTATCCAGTCTGAAATTAAGGCCTTTAATTTATTTAATCAATCTTTAAATCAAACCATCTACTGTCATACTGACTTAGGTGCTCTCATTGCATAACAACAAGGGGTAAAATGTGAAAAAAATTAAAACAAATAAAAAGCACAGGGTGAGAGAAAAATACCGAAGACATGTACATGATTACAGGATTAAATATGGTAATGAAAACTCCACTGGATAAATAAGTTGGGAAATTATCTCAAGAAAAAACAAACATGTTCACCTTTTTTTTCTATTCTATTCATGCCATTCTTCCCTTTTCACACTCATCCTGTCTGTCCTGTCATTTTACCCTCATTTCTCCCTGGCAGGATTTTCCCAGCACAAATCCAATAATACTTTAGTCCGTCGACAGCGGCACAACTGTACTGGAGATCAGAGCAAGAAGATGTCAGAGTGCGTCTGAGGGCCAGAAGGGTGGCACTCTGATCCACCGTAGCTTCTCTGCTCTACTCTTAAATCCCTGCTGGAGTTATTTGTCCGAGTCTAACAAACTACTCCTACAGTTAGCTGTGAGGAGAACATGATGATTTTCCTCTATATATTTTTTCTTTTGCTAAACTAAGATTTTTTGTACATTGGAAGCAGAAAGAGTTATACAAATGTTGGCCGCACTGACTCGCCGTAATCATATGTTAAAAAAAGACTGACACTATGAATAAATGAGGAAAACTGACTATAAAATAAGTATAAAAAACTCACACAATAAAAGATCTACAAAAAGATGCAGGATTCCACAACTCTGTCCATAAAAGCTAACAATGATTGATTTCCCCTTCAAGATCACCTACGTGTACCCCGCTGGACCTCTTCCATTGTGGCTGCTGTTTTTAGGTCACTCAGTGGGAGCCCAAGTTTGACCACTTACTGATGTCCATCTGCAATATCATGCAATATGCATATGCAACTTCTGTCAAACTAACCCGACTTTTATGTCAAAGATCACTTCTGGTGATATGAGCTGGGCCTCCATCTCTGACCCAAAGTACAAACAGCAAAACTTAGCTGGAAGAGTTTACTTTCCAGGCAATGCATCAGATCAGGAGCGCCACAGATGCTTGTTGGTTTCTCTTACATTCACAGGGTTATGTGCTGTGAATTTGTTCTGCAGAGTCAGACTGCTGCAGATGGTAGCGGTCAGAACAGGACTTCCAGAAAATGATCTATAAATAGCAGCCATGCATGCAGAAAGCAGTCCAGAGGTGCACAAGGAAGCTGCCTTGAAGGGGAGATTTTTTATAACCTTAGATAAGCTTTAGTTTTTACTAAATCAAAAATGCGTGTGTCTTTAACCCATATTATCCTGCTCTAAATTGTATGTTTTCAATGTGATCCAACAGACCGATTCCAGAGGTTGTGATTGACAGCAGAGGAGACAATCTGCAGAGGAATTAAAACTATACTCTGAAAACAACAGAGTGGAGACAATGAAGTGAACAAACCAAGAGACAAACTCGAACATCAGCATGGCTTACGTGTTCTTCCCGTTTCAGCAGCTGTCGGTCCTTCTCCCTCAGAGTAAACAGGGGTGATGGCGACTTTGTACTCTGTATCCGACAGCAGAGGCTGCAGAACCAGACTATTCTGACCAGTGGGCACTGTCCTCTGTAAGAAAGAGTTAAACGAGTTTTTAAAAACAGCCAAACTGTTAATGTCTTCGTTTTGGTCTTAAATATTCAGGCGTTTCTCAATCTTCTGTATCACTGCATTGGTGTGGTATTTCAGCTGCCAATCAGACCTGTGAACTGCACTGTGATGCTATCTTGTTTCTTATTCTCTTCATGTCGTTTCCACAGTTAAATGTCCAATTTATCTTGTTTTGTTTTTTAATATTAAACTTGTTTTGATCGTTGTCTTTTTTGTAGCTGGTTCTCATTAATGTTCCACCACACACATTCTCTGTAAGATCAAACAATATAAGGTTATGTGCAGCTGATAGATGTAAGAGCAGGGATGGAGCAACTGCTGGGTTCCTCACTCTGCAGGAAAAACACAAATTACAACCTTTAATAAGACCTCCACTGGACTGAAGTTTGCTATGTAAATTAAGCAAAACGAATAGATTCTTAAAGTGTTTTTATGACACAACTGCAAAAAATAGCTGCTTTTAATTATTTTATTATGGGTGGAATTCCCCTTTAATGTCCTCTTCATTACATGTCAAAACAGCTCCTTTGGTACTGTTATGCATGCCTCTTGATTATTGCCCTCTGATTATTGTTTCTTTTGATCATTCTCATTAACCTGCCCCCTCTCGCTCCTTCCTTCCTTATTATGATTGGATGTGGAGGCCCACCCGCAAGCATGTAAAGCCAGAGGGAGCAGAGTGGCTCCTTCTTCTCCCACAACACTGACCTTCATGCTTTATGCACTTCTCTTTATTTATTATTAATAGAATGGGAGTTACTGACAAGCTTTCTTTCAGTTTTGGCTTCTTCTAGTTTATTAATATTAGTTTAAAAGAGGCCTTAATCTGGCAGCCCATTGCATGGTTGGTAAAAGAATTTGATTTCCCTTGTTCTTGTTGAGGGTCCCTCTTGCTTTTATGTTTTTTAATTTATTTTCATTATAATTCTTTATTTAGCATCCTTGGAACTAGTGTAGTGGTTTGTATGTTCACCTTGCAAGCGAAAGGTCCCTAGTTTGATTCCAAGTGGGGACACATCATGAAGGACTGCATCAGGAAGGGCATCCAGTGTAAAACCTTTGTCAAATTACCAAAGTGGATTAATCCGCTACGGCTACCCCTTGCGGAGAATACAAGGGAGCAGCCAACGGTACGTTTTTAGCTTTAACATCCTTTGAACTGCAGCAGTTATGCAACATCTAATACAGAGACAAAAGTATTGGGCCACCTACACACCTTACATCTACAGCAGCTTTTCTGACATTCCATTCTAAATCCATAGGCATTAATATAGAGTTGCTCCCTGATTTGCAGCTTTAACAGCTTCCATTATTTTTTGAAGACAGATTTTGAAGTGCGTCTCTGTGAATATTTGCCCATTAATAAATTGCAAAAAACATAAAATTGCCCATTCAAATTCATATTTTATATATCATACTTTTATATTTCATATTTCACATTTTATATTTTGTATTTTATATTTTCTATCTTGTATTTATAATTGACTCTGTACATATTGTGTTCCTGTACATATTTAAATATCTTTTTACATACATCTTGCATTCTATGTCTGCTGCTAACACTGAGAGCTGCTAAACAAATTTTCATTGTAGTCTGTGTCAGTGACAATAATTCTATTCTATTCTATTCTAATCCAGAAGAGCATTTATGAGGTCAGACTCTGATACTGGACAAGAGGGTCTGGCTCGCAATCTCCATTGTAGTTCATCCCAAATGTGTTGGATGGGGTTGAGGTCAGAGCTCTGTGGAGACCAGTCAAGTTCTTCCTTATTTCCCCAGTGTGGGATTAATAAAGTCTTATATTATCTTATCTTCCACACTAAACTCATTCAACTGTGCCTTTATGAAGCTTGCCTTGTACACAGGGGCACAGTATAGCTAGAACAGAAAAGGGCCTACCCCAAACTGTAATCCGAAACACTGGACACACAGAATTGTCCAAAATGTCTTGGTAAGCTGAGGTATTATGATTTTCCTTCAATGGAACTAAGGGGCCCTGGCCAACTCCCCAAAAAACAATCCCAGATCATTATCCCTCCTCCACCAAATGTTACAGCGGGCACGACGCAGTCAGGCAGGTGACGTTCTCCTGGCATTCAACAAACCCAGACTCATCTGTCAGACTGCCAGCATGATTCATCACCCCACAGAACACTTTT
>VUQH01015463.1:3576-23328 GCA_015106775.1 Etroplus canarensis
TGTGGAAACAAAAGGGAAAAAAAAAAAAAAAAAAAAACTGGATCAGTGTGTGGCTTTATTCAGTGTGACTGACAGGCCTGAAAGTATTTTGATGTGTGAGCGACTCGGTGTTTTCACACCTCAACTGAGAGACGACTTCCTCCCCCAGCTAAACACCTTTTCTACGCTCAAGTTTGGGTTTAACCTGCATATACGGGTTTGCATACCTCTAAACCGCAGCGCTTGACAGCAAATGATGTGTGTGTGTGTGTGTGTGTGTGTTTATAGAATGTGGATTGCCTCTCCTGTTACCCTTTCGTGCTCGTCATGCATAGTTGTGTTTAATTGCCGCCTCCCGATCACTCTTGCGTGAACTCCAGCATTAATTATGACAGGATGAGACGCAGATCTGAACATACAGAGCACAGCTGTACAGCTCAAGTTACTGCTTAGTAACACTTCCCTTCACAGGTTCCTCAGGGGGTGTCTTTAAGGGTCAGGTCAACCACTTTATGAAAACATGCGTTCTTGCTCAGTCTTACCTGCTTGCTTCGTGCCTTCAGTTTTTGGTTGTTTTTTTTTTTGATCCAACCAAATGAATGGAAGTGAGTGGAATTTTATTTGTGGTGCACACAATGATGATAAATTACATTTTAAATATTCAAAAGCACTGCTCCTGTGAATCTGGATAACCCACAGACCTTGCTGTGGACAGTTTTGGATGGCAGAATTTTTTTTTTAGAAACAGCGTGACTGGTGGGCTATCCGGAGCATGGAGGGTTCCTGGTTCAAACTCCCAGCTGGGGCCATTCCGTGTGGAGATTGCACGTTCTCCCTGTGCCTGTGAGGGCTTCCTCTCACAGTGCAAAGATTCTAAAATGGCCATGCACGGTAGATAAAGTGTATGGGATAAAGCGCTGAATATATAGTTAAATGTGGCTTGTAGTCTAAAGTGCATTAGTGATCAGTAAGACTAGAAAGACACCATATAAAGGATAATTTTAGACAAGGAGGGATTTTGTCCCCAGTCCTTTTTAATCTTTATGTTCATGATTTGTTGAAGAAGTCGAGAGCCTGTAAAACTTGGTGCATGATCGGCACTATCATGTACCTTTCGCCTGCTCCCTTGTATTCTCCACCAAGGGGTCACCACAGTGGCTATATTTGCACTGGTAATCTGGCAGAGGTTTTTTTTTTGTTTTTTTGTTTTTTTTTTTACACCGGATGCCCTTCCTGACGCAACCCTCCAAAGTGAGATGGGCTTGTCTCCCCACCTGGAAACAAACCAGGGACCTTTTGCTTGTAAGGCGATTGCACAAACCAGTACGCTACCATAGTGAACCGTAATATGTATGCTGATGATCTTGTGGTCTTTAGCCCTAATAGTGCTGGTCTCCAGCATCTCCTACACAAAGGTCCTGCTTATGGTGTGGAACACGACATCAGATGTAATGATAGAGCGTTGTCATGATTTGTAGAACCAAGGAAGACAAACATTTAAGATTTCCTGGTTTTAAACTACCAGGTAATAATCTCACCATCTGCACAAAGGTTAAATATCTTGGACATCTTACTATGGATCAAATGACGGAAAAAGAAGATATTTTTAGGCAGTGTGGATGATGTGTTCACAAGAAAAATGTCCTTTTATGCAAGTATAGTGCTTGCACGAACAGAGTGAAGAACTGCACCTCTGTATGCTGCACACTTGTGGAGAAGCTATAGAAAAATGAGTTGAAACTTCATAACGATGCCACGGGATTATTACTGATGAGACCAAGATAGCTCAGTGTAGCTGAAATGTTTGCAGCTGCTGGAGTCGGTACGTTTAAAGCTCCGCTAAGAAATCTCAAGTACAAATTTATCTTTAGGCTCAATATCTTTAAAAATGAGAATACTGTCAGTTTAATTAACACTAAGTTTAGCACCACAGATCATCCGTCCCTACTGTGAGGACACTGGCACCGCTGTGTTTTTGGAGCAGGTTAATTTGTGTGTATTTTTATGTTGTTCACTTTTTTATTCTATATTCTGTCTTTTTTTTTTCATTTTTTTATGGACCTTGGGTCTAATAAAGATTGATCAAATAAAAGGATTTCCATTAGTGCCCTGGCTCTTCTACCATGGAAAACTAAAGAACCAGCAAACTTAATTCAATCGAAAACTTTGTAGTGACACAATTTTTCCAGCTCCTGTTTCCAAAGTATTCAGACTTAAGCAGATAAAATTATTATTTCACAGGGTAGATTAGCTGTAGTCTAGAAATCTTATGGTTTATATTTTTCTTAAGCACTTTAGTTTCGTCAGAGTCACATCCTCAGATGTCTCTGACAAGTCAAAGCTCTCGTCAACACAACCAAAAGAATTCTAGTAATTTCTCCAAACAAAGATTATAATTTTGTACAAGTTTTCCTTGTTTGTTTCAGTGCATTGCCCTGATCATTATGCCCCTCCCTGCTGTTCTGAGGTACGACTGGCATGAATAGTATTACCTGCAGAGCCTGTGTCTACAGAATAATCCTTGTTTCTACAGCCTAACCTTCAACAGGGGGAAATGGTCTTAAGGGTACAGAGAAAAAGTGTTTACCAAACAGGCCCTGAGTATTAGTATCTCAGCATCATTGGGGGAATTCCAGAAAAATGTGCGTGAGTAGAGAAATATGAACAAATGTACAATTGTTCACTGGAAGGATGGAAGGGAGAAGTACATAAAAGGGAGAGTTTATGAGCATGTCTACTGAAGATTTGCAGCTGAAACATTTCAGATAGTCAGAACACTGAAAGGAGTTGAGGTTGAAGCTCAAGTTCAAACCTTGCAGTAATTCAGCCTTAAAGTGAAGCTTAAAATAAAGTAGTTCAGCTGAAATTAAAGGACATAAGATATTGATTTTTACAAACTGATGTCTCAGTTAAAGTTGAAGTCCCCCCCAAAAAATGCCATTAAGAAGACACCAGCATAAGTAAGCAGTTACATTACATTATGTCAGATGAGACAAGTGGGCGCAGTGCTCAGAAGAGCTGGAGGGGTGGACGTGAAAGGATTTGACATGTCAGTTGACAAGTTAGGGGTCGCCACAGCGGATTGTGCATTATGAATCCGCATTTGGGTTTGGCAAAGATTTTACGCCGGTTGCTCTTCCTTACACAATCTTCCCCATTTACCCGGGCTTGGGACCAGCACTAGAAGTACACTAGAACACCCTGTGGCTGGGTTGAGGAGTCGGTTCAAGTAATGAAAGAAAATTTACTTATTAAAACAAAGCAAACAGTGAAACTGTCAATGTGTTCACCACTGAAAACAGCTGATTTGTGACCCCCTGAATTAGGTTAAAATATTTATTTTTATTTATTTGATTTTGAATTGCAGCTAAAATGCGAGTGTCGAAAAAAGCTTCAGTTTTAAGTTTAAACTGTGAATTAATATAAACTTGAATGTCATTATCAATAAAAGTTTAAGTGCCTGTTGAAATACTGTCATGTAAAAGAGTTTTCACAGGACTCTGTGCAGTCCTGTGAAAAACTAAGTTCACTATTGTCTCCATACAAATTAATGAGCAGCCAGGTGCTGCCTAAGCAAAAGCACTTGATTAACTGATCTGATCATCAGCAAATGCGATCATCTCTACAGTATATAATCAGAAGTTTTGCTAGTTTGCTGGTCTGGGGCATTAACTTAATGCCACAATCTTCACAGGAGTGGAAGTCTCAGCAAGCTCACCTCAAGGTCAGACTGTACAATGTCCAGAAAAACTGCAAAAAACCCAAGAGCTACATCTCTGACTGCACGGGCTTCATTTAGCATGTTAGACGTCAAAATTCATGACTGTGCAATTAGAAAAAGACTGAACAAGAATAACTTGTTTAGAAAAGTTGCCAGGAGAAAGCCTCTTCTCTCTTCAAGGAACATGACAGCATGGTTTAAGTTTGCAAAGTTGCATCAGAACAAACCACAAAACTTCTGTAACAATGTCCTTTAGACAAACGACACCAAACTGGAGACGTCTGGAGAAACTAAACACAGCATATCAGCAAAAACACCTTATACTAACTATCAAGCATGGTGGTTGAGGGGTGATAATTTGGGCATATTTTGCTGCCATGGGATCTGGGCACCCTGCAGTCATTGATTTGACCAGGAACTCCTTTGTATACCAAAGTATTCTAGAGTCAAATGTGACGCCATCTGTCCAGCAGCTAACGCTTGGTCTAAACTGAGTCATACAACACGACAGCAGCAAATCTACAACAGAATGACTGATAAAGAAAAGAATCACGGTGTTGCTACACCTTGACCCAAAGTCCAGACCTCAGCCTGATTGAAATGTCGTAGATCTCAAAAGAGCTGTGTATAAATGAATGCCCGCAAATCTCAATGAACTGAAGCAACGTTGTAAAGACAACCAGGTGAGATACAGAAACCAGTTACTTCAAGTTATTGCTACTACAGGTGGTTCAAGCGAATGAATCCTGGGGTGTACTTAGCATCTCCAAGGGTCCAAGGATACAGTCCTGTGAAAACTTTTTTTTTTTTTCATATAACTGCATGTAGAAGTTGGACGGTGGCACCTTGGTGCACCCGATGGTTCCTGGACTCTGCATTTTGGAGCTTCAGTGTTATCTTTTGGCTAACGCCATGTTAGTTTTTGCATCCAGAAGTAATCATATTTAGAGGAGAAGGTGAAGGTGCTAGGTTAACAGCTAAAAGCTAGCAAGCTTGTGGAGCAACTTGCATCCATAAACTTTAAGAATGCAATGCACAGACACATATCGGCTAATGAGTGCTAAACGCAAACTGAAAAAATTCATAATCTCATTCACTGAAACTAAAGTATAAAATTCTTGGACATTGGCTAGTACTGCCCTTAAAATGTTCCAAAAGGCACCAAAAGCACACATGCAGATGGGAAGCGCAGTTTAGTGGGCTTTTCAAGTTAGAGAAGGTGAGACCCAGCAGACACCTGTCATTTAAAGTGACCATTCCACTAACTCCAGTATCCAGATAGAGTTAACCTCCTGCAGTGTTGTTCTGATGGGGGAAGCTAAACATAGAGGTCCAAAGTGCTTGATGTACCAGGCTGTAAACATGCTTTTTAAAGCTGTAGAGTTTGACATTTTAACATGGAAGTCTATGGAGATGGATTCGCATCAGGTTTCAGCCTCAAGAAGGCACTAGAAGAAGTGAAGTTTTTGGCACTTCCAAACTTTTCAGCCGGGAGGTGCCCACTTGGTTGAAATTTTATCACTGAAACGAGATGAAAATTCTCAAAGTGTGGGTGATTAATTAGTGGTTCCTGTATTCTTGCATGGTGAGTAAAGCACACGATCTGAAGAACTTTGAAAAAACTGGTAATACTCTGATTTAGGTGAGGGGTAGCACCCTGGTAGAGTATCCACATTACTCTTACTCAGTCACCATGAACTTTTCTGTCAGTGCTCAGTTCTCACATGGGTTCGGTCAGAAATTACAGGGTCTAGAAAAGTTCGGACTTCAGTCCATGCGTGTAAAATTGGTAACCCTTCAGGGGAAAAAGTTTCATGGTGTTTCCACACACAGTCATCCAGTAACAGTATGATCCATTTTGCACGGCTGCATCAGCATCACAGCAAATGCAAGAGAATCCACACACAGTATTTCAAACTTTTTTATTATCATGTGTAGACAAGACATTTTCCCAGAGGGACCGACTCACAGCTCAGCCAACTGTGAGCCTAGTAATCTCTGTTTCATCTAAATATGCCTGCTGTCATCTGATACCATCTGTTTCATTCCTACTCCGACTGGGTGTCAAAGTCATCTCGGTTCTCATTCACTGCTTAGTGGTTCTACTGAGTCCATCCATGCTGGGCTGACTTAATGTGTTAGAGTGATCCAAGCAAGCAAGCGACACCCACTTTCTCCTGTGTCTTCAGGAGCTGATCAGGTTCAGTTACACCGCTGGGTTCATTTGATATCAACAGCTCTTCATTTTCCACTTTGCTTGTTTTCTGTCTGTTTTCCTTAACACTCTTTTCCTATTATCTACCTCCACCGGTTCCAGGTTGTTTTTTGACCCTGAATGTGACCACAGGTGAAAGGTTTTCTCAAAAAAGGAACAGTTCAACAGTTTGCAAAAGCTACTTTGTTTCAGAGAGAATGTGATCTACTAACTTTGCATAAACCTGAGACGGTGGCAGCTGTCTTGCCACTCCCCCCACCAAAGAGCCAATAATCTGCATTATAACAGTTGAACCAGGAAACACATGAACCACTGCTGTTGCACTGAGGCAAGCACACAGGTGAGGTCTAAGACAGTTTCACCTATGTGGCGGCAGACATATGTACTTATTGTATTAAACCTTCAGGGAAGTGTTGGAGGTGTGATCAAAAGGTTCTGAGAACAGATCCATAAAAACCAGAAGCCTTATCTAATTCAAATTTGGCTGATCTTATGATTAAAGTTATCTTTGCGTGTGCCTCTGGACCATTTTTAGCAGGTAATGTAAAATTGAAGACTCCTGCACTGCTGCTGCAGGGCCTGGAATCTGGACTTTACCTTCTACATCTGCTATAGTTGTTCCTTGAGCCCCGGTATTTTTCGGTCTTCTCGTGCTCTCATGCACCTTCTTACTGATATTGCTGTTGGCTGTGATTGCCACATTAATCGTAACCACAGTCTTCTGCTTCTTGTCAACCACCACTCTGTCTGGTTGGATTGCCAGCAGCTGTTTGCCTGTTTTGCACTTGAAGTCACAGGATCTTAACCCTGCTGTTCTTAACCACATTTAGAGGAGTCTCCCACGGTGCTATGGGGATTTGGTTAAGACTTGAGGACTTGGTTGTGCCTCTCAGTGTTCACTGTCCCAACTACCATCTTACATTCCGTTACTTTGTGCTGGACTGTTTCTGGGGAGCCGTTGCACAGCCTCCAACTTAGGTTCTGTCGGCTGTGGTGGAGCCCTGCCTCTGGCTCTCGTGCTTAGGGCCTGTTCTTGTGCTGCCATGATTGGAGTCTCTATCCTATCCTTTACATCGGCCTTTTCTAGCCACTGATAGGATTTCTTGATGTCTGCAATGTCCTCTGTTACTGGTACATCCCACGAAGGGGCTTGGTCTTCCACTACACCTTGTCCTCTTGCTCCTCCTTACTGTCCACCTTCAGCTGCCTGAGGCACTCTTATACCAGCTCATTTTGAGGGGGTCATGTTCATGATATACTCATGGATCCCCCTTGTTTCATCCTGGATTGTGGCTCTGACGCTCACTTATCCTCACCCTCCCTCTTTCTGTTGCTCGTAGAACCTCAGGGTGCTGAACTTTGGGTGGAAACCTCCATTCATTGTGAGGAATTTTCATGTTTTGACATCTCTGTGGCACACACACACATGCAACAAATAATTATGTAGTATCCTAGCAAGGTTAGCACTGCAGACCATGCACCAATTTTAAGAAAAACAAGTATTTTTTTAAAAAAATGAGCTTTTCTCTGCTGTACTGAAAGGGTACAGAATACACGAGTTTTGTCTGTTACACCTCTGCACAAAAACCTGAGCTCACGAGCTGTATGTAGTGTTCTGCATTAACTGGAGATGTTGCAAACATGGCAGCATGTTGGTAAGTTGAAATAAAGTGAGTGATAGTTCAGCTTTAGAGAGATTGTGATGTGAACTATTTAACTTTGGACATAACCAGGCCAGTTTTTTCTCCCGTGCCTCTAGTCTTTATGTTAAGCTAGGGTAATGCAATTCTGACTGTGGCTCCACACCTATACAAAGACGTGAGGCGCAACAACTTGATAATCCAACATTCCCGCTTTAGTGATTGGCCAGGTTTGTAGGGGTAATAAAGTTGAAAGTTTTCTTTGTTTTGTTCTGTTTTCTATCTATAGAGAAGCCGACAGACATTGATTACAATATTCCACTCTCTTAATCAATTTTTTCCTCCTTATAAAAAAATCTCATCCGAGTGCGGTACTGTAACAGGGTGCCACTGTTGCAACAAGTCAGCTTATGAAATTTCTTCTCTCCTAGAAATTCCATAATCAACTGAAAGTGGTACTACTGCAAAGTGAAAGTGTTTAGGAACCACAGCAACTCAGCCACCAAGTGGCAAACCATGTAAAGTTACAGAGCGGGGTAGCCGAGTGCTAAGGCACATAGTGTGCTCTGCTGCCTCAGTAACTGCAGAATTCCAAAGCCCCTCCGGCATAAACATCAGCACAAAATCTGTACACTGGGAGCTTCATGGCATGGGTTTCCATAGCCGAGCAGATGCATGCAAGCCTTACATCACCAAGCACAATGCCAAGTGTCAGATGGGGTGGTGTGAAGCACGCTACTGCTGCTGGACTCTGGAGTAGTGAAAACGTGTTTTGTGAAGTGACCAATGATGGTTCTCTATCTGGCATTCTTAAAGATGAGTCTGGGTTTGGCAAATGCCAAAATATTGCTTGCATGACTGCACTGTACAAAGTTTAAAGTTTGGTGGAGGAGGGATAATGCTACGAGCTCTTTTTTCTGGGGCAGGCCTGGGCCTCTCAGGCCCAGTGAAGGGATAATTGAGCTAAAATTCCCAGACACACTTCAAAATCTTGTAGAAATCCTTCTCAGAACATTAGAAGTTGTTATAGCAGCAAAGGGGGGGACCAGCTTCATATCACTGCCACTGTATTTAGAATGGGGAAGTCATAAGCGCTCCTGTAGGTGAAATATGCAGGTGGCCTAATACTTTCATCCATATACTGTACATTACATAACGAAGACTGCAGGGCGTCCAAACTCAACGTTGGCTTAAAATAACATATTAAATTAGCCAAGGATCAGTCATGGAAAAATGACTGGTGTAACAGCTGTGTGTCTGTATGCCCATCAACAACCCACACTCCTCTTGGTCCAATGCAGTTCATAAATGTAGAGCTTTATTTCCCAGACTACAACAAACAAACCAAAACATAGACTGTGGACATAATCCAGATAAGGATATATAATCCAGAAACCAAATTAATCTTACCAGGAATTCAGTTTTGCACAGACAAAATTGATACTGCAGAACAAGTCACTTTTCAATTGGAGAAAAAAAAAAAAGAGTTTTGAGCTATTTTTATTCTCACTGAAGTGTGCCTAAACACACAGCTCGTGGTTCAGTTTGCACGAACATGCTTTTCCCCCACTGGTCACTATTGGAATCCGTGGCACTCACCATGTATCCAAGTGAACCACCGCTACCACAGTGAATAAACCGAAGCAAACTATTGTGCAAGCAGGCAAACAAAACATGTGGTAATAGGAAGGCCGTAATTATTCTTAAACGGTGCGCGTTTGTGTTTCTGGCCTCCTGGTGCCATGCTTGGCATAGACAGTGCGAGACCATTCATTTTACCCAGAACACTGGAAATTATGTAACTTGGCATTTAGGCTGCTGGAGATATATTCAGGGTGTGTGTGTGTGTGTGTGTGTGTGTGTCACTGGGGATAAATGCAGACAAGCAGAGATGAGAAGACAGGAGGAGCGGGTGATACGGTTCGATTATGCAATCTTGTTAAGAGTGTTTTGTGTGTGTATGATCGCGTGTGTGTCTTTTGACCCCCCCCGATGCTGTGTTTGGCAGAAACAGTGTTGGGTGGTATAAGACCCAGTTAGCAGCAGCTGCTCGCATCTTTAGACCAAAAGCACAGTTTATATAACCTGGAAACACATGCTTCAAGGAAAACATATGGTGTGTGTGTGTGTGTGTGTGTGAGCATTAATTGTTACTATGATTCAGCTAGCAGTATTACTACATATACTACATGTATACAAACCCAATTCCAAAAAGGTTAGGATGCTGCATGAAATATTAGTTAAAAACACAATGCAATCATTAGCAAATCTCATAGGCCAATATTTTATTCACAAAAAAGCACAGAAAACCTATCAAATGTTGAAATTTAATTTTATTTATATAGCACCAATTCACAGCAAAAGCCACCACAAAGTGCTTTGCACTGTAAGGTAAAGACAACAAAATTTTACTATTTCATGAAAAATATGAGCTCATCCTGAATTTGATGGCAGCAACACGTCTCAAAGAAGCTGGGACATGGGCAATGTTTTCCACTGTGTAGCATCCCCTCTTCTTTAAACAACAGTCCATAAACTTCTGGGAACTGAGGAGACCAGCTGCTGGACCTTTGGGAGAGGAATGCTGTCCCATTCTTTTCTGATATGGGATTCCAACTGCCCAACAGTCCTGGGTCTTCTTTGTGGTATTTTGTGTTTCATGACGCACCAAATGTTTTCAGTTGGCGAAAGGTCTGGACTGCAGGCAGGCCGGTCCAGCACACGGACTCGTCTCCTATGAAGCCATGCTGTCATTATAGTTGCAGTATGCAGTTTAGCATTGTCTTGCTGAAATATGCAAAGCCTTGCCCGAAAAAGACGTCATCTGGAGGGGAGCATGTGTTGCTCTAAAACCCGTGTATACCTTTCAGCATTGATGCTGCTTTTCCAGATGTGCCAGTTGCCAGTACCACAGACACTAATGTACCCACATACCAACAGAGATGCGGGCTTTGGAACTGTGCGCTGATAACAAACCGGATGGTCACTCTCCTCTTTAGTCTGGGGGATGCAACATCCATGATTTCCAAAAAGAATTTCAAATTTCAATTTGTCTGACCACAGAACAGTTTTCCACTTTGCCTCAGCCTTGGCCCAGAGACGATGGTGGTGTTCACATATGGTTTTTTCTTTGCATGATAGCTTTAACCTCCATTTGTAGATGGTAGAGTGAACCGTGTTCACAGACGATGATTTCTGGATGTGTTCCTGAGTCCATGCATTGATTTCCATGACAGAATCATGCCTGTTTGCAATGCAGTGCTGCCTGAGGGCCACCAGCATTTAACATTGGTTTTCAGCTGGGTCACTTGTGCACAGAGACGTCTTCAGATTCACTGCATCTTTTGATGATATTATGCACTGTAGATGACAGAATATTCAAAATCTTTGCAGTTTTATGTTGAAATACAGTATTCTGAAATTGCTCCAGTTTGTTTCTCACAGATTGCTGAACCTCTGGCCATCTCTCCTGAGAGACTCTGCCTCTCTAAGGTGCTCTTTTTTACACCCAATCACATTGCTGACCTGATGCCAATTAACCTCATTAGTTGCAATATGTTCTTCCAGATGTTTCTTATGAGTACCACTTACTTCTCCAGCCTTTTGCTGCCCTTGTCCCAACTTCTTTGAGATGTGTTGCTGCCATCAAATTCAAGATGAGCTAGTATTTTTCATGAAATAATAAAAGGTTTCACTTTCAACATTTAATATGATTTCAGTGCGCTTTAGCGAATAAAATATTGGTTGATGAGCTTTCATGTTAAAGATGCAAACTTGATTTTGCTGCTGGTGGATGCCTTTTATTCACTGCCAAAAATCTCCACCTTACGATCTCTCTTTTTAATTATGGCAAACAAAAATGTACATCTACGTGTGATTTTGGATTCGCCACACTGGCCGTCTGGCTCTGTTCAGTAAGAACCTGGGTTCTTACGAGTACTTACTGTACATTCAGGCCAGCGTTTGCGGACAGTACGTGCCCACAACAATGATGTAACATTGTTACGTAGAATGAGCTGAAACGCCTCATATAATGAAAAACTGCAGCAAAAGAAGAACAGCACAGGAAACAAAGGCTTACAACCACACAGCAAACTGAATAAATGAGTTTTCCCTGAGTCCTTCAGGCCGAGGACGCAAATATACAAACAGCTGTCCAGCTTGGACAAAAGAGGATAGTGTTTGAAATTGTGTGGGTGGTGTGTGTGTGTGTGTGTGTGTGTGTGTGTGCGCACGTGCAGTTGTGCGTTGAGTTAATCCCTGACGACAGCTTGCAGACAGACCATGCAGACGGCGCTGCATGTGTGTGCGTATGTGTGCGTATGTGTGCGTTTAGTATCTGTGATGTGGAGTTAGATGGTCACCCTGTGTCTTCCAAATCATTTCATGCTACAGCAGATCTGATGGGAGATTTCAGTGGAGGCCCGTCCCATCTGAACGCTGTCTGGGCATTCACCATGATAGTGCTGCTGATCATCACCAGGAAATTTAGGATTTAAAGGTAGAACGAGAACCAAGCTGGAGAATATATCTGATACTGATTCAGCAGTGGGTTCATTTGCCCTTTTAAGCTCTCTACGTGTGTGTGTGTGTGTGTGTGTGTGTGTGTGTGTGCGCGCGTGTGTGCGTGTGTCATTGTGTGTCTGTCAGGGGCAGCCGTCGGTCAGACAGCTGGTGACAGATGCAGCTTAATTTTTGGTGCAGCATTTTAAAAACACCTCGTTAGCAGCTCATCATGTCAAAATTCAATCCTCAATGAAGGCTTTTAACAGAATTTCATTTGGAGTGTGAGGAAGAAGAGGAGATATTCTTAGAACGTGTTTATTTTGTTTGGCCTGATTGACGCTGTGCATTATGCATTTCAAGCTGATGTTATCTGACAGTGATCAGCCACTGTGATAAGGTGGAAACTCACAGCTCACCTTTCTGCCGTGTCCTTAAGATGCCTCTCACTTAAGAGATTGGCATTTTAGAAACTGTCCGTAAAGTGACGGGACATCAAGTCATCATTCCTGAATAAGAATAAAAAAATGACCAGTATAAACAGCCGTTTTCTTGATGAGGCTACGGCAAAAAGGAAAGTTTCCTCAGCACTCTATGCAGAATTTTGGCCCACTCTTCTTTACAGTGTTACTTCAGTTCACTGAGGTTTGCGAGTTTGCGCACAGCTCTCATAAAGTCCTGCCACAGTATCTGAATGAGGTTGAGGTCTGGACTTTGACGGGGCCATTGCAGCACCTTGATTCTTTTCTTTTTCAGATATCCTGTTGTAGATTTGCTGCTGTGCTTAGGATCATTGTCCTGTTGCATGAATCGGTTTGGGCCAAGCTTTAACCGTCGGACAGATGGCTTCACATTTGACTCTGGAATACTTTGGTATACAGAGGAGTTCATGGGCAACTGCAAAACAAGCCCAAATCACCTCTCCACTACTGCACTTGTTGGTATGAGGTGTTTGTGCTGATATGCTGTGTTTGGATTTCACTAAACGTGGCTCCGTGCATCATAGCCAAACATCTCCAGTTTGGTCTCATTGTCCTAAAGGACAATGTTTCAGAAGTCTTCAGGTTGTTTGAGATGCAACTTTGTGAACCTAAGCGGTGATGCTTCTTTCTTTTCAGAGAGAAGTGGCTTCCTTCAGCAACCCCTCCCATACCCAACTTCTGAGCGTGAGCTCAATAGAGGCTGGGATCTACCACACCAGGCAAGACCCCAGGTGCAGGCTGTGCAGGGATGCCCCAGAGACAATCCAGCACAAAACAGCAGGGTGCAAGATGCTAGCGAGCAGGGCATACATGGAACACCACAACCAGCAGTGCCAGTAGCTGGCATAGTGTACAGGAACATCTGTGCTGAGTATGGCCTGGAAGTCCCAAGGTCAAAATGGGATAGACCTCCAAAGGTGGTTGAGAATGACCGAGCTAAGATCCTGTGGGACTTCCAGATTCAACTGGTGATGGCTAACCAACCAGACATAGTAGTGGTGGACAAGCAGAGGAAGAAGGCCATAGTGATAGATGTAGCAATCTCAAGTGATGGTAATATCAGGAAGAAGAAACACGAGAAGCTCGAGAAATACCAAGGGCTGAGAAGAACTAGAAAAAATGTGGAAGATGAAGGCAACAGTGGTCCCCGTGGTAATCTGAACACTCAGGGCAGTGACCCCCAAACTGGGAGAGTGGCTCCAGTAGATCTCAGAAACTTTCATTTTAAGAACTACAAAACTACACCATAATGTGCAAAACTATAAAAGTAGGTAATATAGACTGTTTATTCACTTTGGTCCCATAGTTTACTGGTTTGCACATTTGGTTTTTGAGGTCAGGTGGGGGAGACGTCCCTCTCACCGTGGGAGTGTCGCATCAGGTAGGGCATCCAGCATAAAATCTGTCCCATTATGGACTCTTCTGCCCTGGCAACCCCTTGAGGAAATGCAAGAGGTTAAGCTAAAGGTACCTACTACTGACACTGGCTATACGAGTTTAGCACAAGCCACTTCGAAATAATGTAACTTTCCTCAAGTCAGAATAAGAGATTTTTCTTCTTCCCAGTCAAAATTTGGATGAATGCATTATTACTTTCAGATCTCTCCAACACAGTAAATAAAGTACCAGCTTTGCAAAGTTGAAAGAGTGGCTTAATCAATCCCAGGAAACCTCCAGATGTTTCCTGATGACTCAGCAGTAGTGGGGTGTATCAGAGAAGGTGATGAGGAAGAGTACAGGACTGTAGTGGGCAACTTTGTCACATGGTGTGAACAGAACCATCCGCAGCTTAATGTGACAAAGACTAAAGAACTGATTGTGGACACAAGAAGGACCAAAACACCAGTGACCATCCATGGGGTCAGTGTGGAGACAGAGGACTACACTGACATTGACAATAAACTGGACTTCATCAAACACACAGAAGCCATCTATAAAAAGGGTCAGAGCCGTCTCTATCTTCTGAGACGACTCAGGTCCTTCAGTATCTGCCGGATGATGCTCAGGATGTTTTATGAGTCTGTGGTAGCCAGTGCCATCGTGTGCTGGGGCAGCAGACAGAGTGGCAGATGCCAGCAGACTCAACAAACTGATCAGTAAGGCCAGTAAAGTAGTGGAGCTGGACTCTTGACAGTAGTGTCAGAGAGGAGGATGCTGGCCAAGCCGAGGACAACACTGGACAATCCTTCACAGCCTCTCCATGATGTGCTGGACAGAGACAGGAGCACGTTCAACAATACACTCCTTCAACCACGATGCGCCACAGAAAATCATTCCTACCTTTAGCCTTAAAACTCTATAACTCTGCACTGTGAAAATACTTTTATCATCAGTCTATTTGCTGGATCTTCCTACAGATTTATTAAGACATCAGTTTTTACCCACCTTATTTATTACAACATATACTATTATATTTATTCATATCCAGCTTCATCATCCACATTCTCATTCAGGCATTTCTATATTGCATTCTCTGTGTAAGAGAATGCAGTAATAGTAGTAGTAATTATTACTGTGTAATAACTATGCATATTCTGATTTATGACTTTTGTCACTCCTGCTTATTATTATTCTTTATTAATCCCCGGGGGGAAATTACAGTTGTTGACGCTTCTGCATATGCAGTGAGGGAGGTCAGCATGCAAGGCTGCCATTTCAGGTGCCAGGGGGTTTGGTGCCTTGCTCAAGGGCACCTCGGCAATGCTCAGGGGGGGTGATGTCCTTGTGGCCTCTGGTCCACCTCCACACACGCGGGTCCAGGGTGGGGTCTTGGGCCGGCGGGTGTTGGGTGGCCGCAGGTGGCTCCATCCACAGCTCTCCGGCTACTAAATCTGTCCTCCTGCCCCATTATACTAGCTCCTCCCATTAAGAACTGGACTTACACCTTCTGCAAAGTTGGGGTTTCCACATTTTTCTCTCTGACATATTCTATGCTGATACTTATGTATACTGAACACAACACAAGTAATTTCCCCCCCTGAAGATTAATAAAGTATTCTGATTCTAAATACTCCTGATGATGTTAAATTGGCCATAGGTGTGAATGTGAGCCTGGAGGTAAAGACTGACAATTGGCATCCTGCCTCTCACCCCACGACAGCCGGGATAAGCTGATGAAAATAGATGGATGTTGACCTTTTTCATTTAGCATTATACCTGGCAAAGGATTTGCTAATTAATAGGAAACACAAAGTTCAACTGGGGCTAAGAACGACATGTACTTTGACGGTAGGATGGCACAAAAGTCAGGAGATCATCAGAGTTACAACAATCGCATCCTGTGGGGAGGCTTGTTGTGACAGATTTTGTGGCAATCTACCCATGAGCCGTTTTAGTCTGAACTAAAAATGTCAACTTGGCAGATGGGGAGCAAGGGAATGCCCAAAGTAGTAAGAGTCACAAGATTTACAAGAGTTATCTTATCGGGGCAAAATAAAAATCCTTCCGGTGGTCATTAAAATTTATGAACTAAAGACAAAGTGCAGGACTCTCAGTGCGGTAGCACTGTGCAGTGACCATGGCACATTAGATTTCCCTCCATCATTAACCTTTTATCATCGCTTACACAGAGGGCTGACCCCGACGTAACAAGTCGCTTAGCTCATGATTTATAGAGCTTGTCAGCGATATTACTTATTTAAACACATTTTTTACCCCAGGGTAGAATGTGTGTAAATACACGTCTTCGGTGAAATCCACCAACACTGACAACTGGGTAAGAGACTCGGATCATGAATAATGAAGCAGAAACAGCTTGTAGGGCCAGAGCTGCTGTTCTGCCATGTCAGCCTGCATTAACACAGGGACTGATGAGGCCAGCAAGGGTGGAACATAATCATACATTTTACTTGGAGAATCACAATCCGGTGGCAACAGTAATGAGCACGTCAACACGCATTAGCAGGCCTGTGCTGTAACAGGCCGGCAAGTAAAAAGAAAGCAGGGAGGCATGGAAGAGTTTTTAATAGCATAAACTTGAGCCGTGCGGTTTCCAACTTTCAACATGAAGAGAGTGATTAAAACTCTGTAAAGAGCAAGCTTCCGTCCTGCCGAAGTGTCTCTGAGAAAGACACTGAATCGTCTGCAGCTTCAGTGCTGCTGCTCTGTAATCACCATGGCTCCTGTTGCAGGAAACAAAGGAGTGGATAGCCGTTCCATTCTAGTTAGCAAATAAGCTCAAAGAAAATAACAGAAATAAGCAGCTATACGGACAAAGGTATTAGGCCACGCCTCTTAATCCTTCAGTTCAGGTGTTTCATTCAGTCCCATTGCCACAGGTGTATAAACTCAAGCACCTAGTCACGCAGTCTGCCTTTACAAAGATTTGTCAAAGAATGGGCCGTTCTAAAGAGATCACTTGTAATAGGATGCCACTGTTGCAACAAGTCGGTGAAATTTCGTACCTCCTAGATATTCCACCATCAGTTTTAAGTGATATTATTACAAAATGGAAGCATTTAGGAACCACAGCAACTCAGCTGCAAAGTGGAAGACCATGTAAAGTTGCAGAGGGGGGTTGCCAAGTGGTTTTGTGTGTATTGCATAAAAGTCAACAAAGCTCTGCTGACTCAATGACTGCAGAGTTCCAAACCTCATTGGCTCAAAAACTGTGCGCCAGGAGCTTCATGACATGGGCTTCTATGGCCGAGCAGCTGCATGCAAGCCTTATAGCACCAAGCACAATGCCGGGTGTTGGCATGAGTGGTGTAAAGCTCGCTGCCACTGGACTCTGGAGTAACAGAAACATGCTCTGCAGAGTGGTGAATTGCACTTCTCTATCTGGTAGTCTGATGGACAAGTCTGGGTTTGGTTAATGCCAGGAGAACATTACCTGCCTGACTGCATTGTACCGACTCTAAAGTTTGGTGGAGGAGGGATAATGCTATTCGGTTGGTTCTCTGGGATTGGCCTTTGACAGTGATCTTAATGCTTCATTTTGGATAAGTCTATGTTTCCGACCTTGTGGGAACAGTTTGGGGAAGGCTAATTTCTGTTCCAGCACGGCTGTGCACCAGTACACAAAAGCAAGGCCCATAAAGGCATGATTGGATGTGTTTGGTGTGGAAGAACTTTACTGGCCTGCACAGTGCCCTAACTTCAACCCCATGGAACACCTCTGGGATGAACCAGAATGGAGACTGTGAACAAGGTCTTCTCATCCAGCATCAGTGTCTGACCTCATAAATGCGGATGAAGGGGCAAACTCCAAAATGCTGTAGAAAGTCTTTTCAGAGGAGTAGAAGGTGTTATAGCTGCAAACGGGGGACCAACTCCATATTAATGCCTGTGAATTTAGAATGGGACATTATAGCTGTAATGTGTAGGTGTCCCAATACCCGATCCCCCACTAAAAAAAGTGCATTGGTTAAAGTACGTGCAGAGAGCAACAGCATGACAGGAACAAGATATTCCTGTCATGAAAGAGATGATATAAGCTTGTTTCAGCAAGTCTGGTTGTCTGTCAAACTCAAAATGGCAATCATTTTTTTAGGGTTTGGGATCTCACTCCAACACAGACTTGTTTTATTTCCATTTTATTTTTATCGCATTTGTCCACCTGCTGTGACAATGTTCCCTGCTTCCTGACAACATTGATTCCCTCTTCAATCCTTCTCATCTACTGTCATGTCACAGATAGCCAGTCATGTCTTGAGGCCAAAAGACATCAAAAGACTTGATTGTTTACCCTGACTGATATTTAAACACCATGTTCATTCTTTGGCTACACATCATGCTGTTTTACTGAAGCCATTACAAATATAAAAACCTATTGCTCAGAACATTTTCTGTTCTTAAGCTCTATTGCAGCAGTTCTGGAAGCATGCTGACATATGAAAGTAGCAACAAAATGGGCAAGGAAATCAATCGTAATCACAATCATAATCTGTGCTCTTGTATTTAAAAGGAATTTCCAGTTTTTTAGGGCTAAAAATGTGCAGGTTATTATATTTTTTTTTACCAGCTGCAGTGAAATAGGAACTTTTATTGAGCACTCCTTACTGTTCTTTAGTAGACTGGTTTATCTGTTTCTTTTCTGATATTGTAGTTTTAAGTAGGGATTATGTGCTGTAACTACATCTTGATGTACAAAAGTTCAGTACTTTTTCAGAAAGAAAAGAAAGCAAGCTTCTTCCATATAAAAAGAATATGGCAGCACAGCTTCAGGTTGCAAAGTTGCCTCTGAACAAACCACAAGATTTCTGGAAGGTTTGGTGGTGAAAACCAAACCCAGAACATCAGCAAAAAGAACTCCCATCAAAAGTCACATAGTGATGAGGGGTGTTTTGCAGCCACATGACCTGGACACCTTGCAGTCACTAATCTGGAAACAAACGTATTCTGGAGCCAAATGTGAGGGCATCTGTCCGACAGCTAAAGCTTGGCTGAAACTGAGTCATGCAACAGGACAATGATCCCAAGCACAGCGGCAAAGAAAAGAAAAGAATCAAGATATTGCAATGGCCCACTCAAAGTCCAGACCTCAACCTGAAAGTCATGCAGAAAACCATTACTTCAAGTTATTGCTGGTAAATGCGATTCTACATGTGATTGAATCAAATACTTCTGCACTTTGGCTTCAGTTTTGTTAAATAAATAATGACACGGTGTCACATGTCATGTGTTTTTTTTTTTTCACCTGAGGCTGTATTTAAATAATTTTTGAACCTGGTAAGGAGATGATTTTTAATATTTCTCATACTTAAAACCTTGCCACTGATACATGACTGTATAACAACATTAACCTGCACAACTGCCTTTGCACTGGATTGTTCCAGTATGCCTCCAGATTTTGTCACTCATTACCAAGGAAAAAAAGATATGCGTGGAGCGAGAGCAAGAAACAGACAGAGAGAACCACAGTGAGAGAGGAGTTTAAGAGCAGATGATAAATAAGAGGAATGAGACGCTGTGATTTATATAGCGAGAGGGAGGGAGTCGGGCCTTGACGTTCATGAACTTGATGAGCCGGTTTTGTTCTATTTTCCTCTCGGTTTTATTCGGCCTCTTCAATCACGTCTGCAGCTCTGTTCCTGCCAGTCAATTAAGGCAGACGCCAGCAGGGAGGGCGGAGAGATGATCAATATTTCACGAAAGCAGCTCAGGCAGACAGAGCGTCGGCGGTGACGTCAGAGACGCAAACAGAAAGGGCTTCAGATCTCCAGAAAAGGAAAGTCTGTTTCACATACGACTTCTGTCGGTCTGTGCGAACAG
>VUQH01015466.1:3278-14109 GCA_015106775.1 Etroplus canarensis
ATATATATATATATATATATATATATATGTGTGTGTGTGTGTGTGTGTGTGTGTGTGTGTGTGTATGTATATGTATAAGTATTCAGTATTTTTGCATGCCTTTGCTTTAAATGGTTTATATAAAATAATTTTTTGCAAAAAATGCAAAAAAAAAAATTTGAAAAAAAAATGACATGAAAAAAATGAACTATACTATATATAAAATACAAATGGGAATTTAATGCTGTAAACTGCATTTTTGAATTTTACAAGTTGGTTAATTTTTGTTGGAATATTACAGGTTTTTTTTTTTATCATGTAGCTATTCATAATTATGTGAATCAAAGTTTTGATTTTAAAGTTATTTCTTGCAGTAAAAAATTTGCTGAATTTTTTTTAAGATAGTAAGAACGTTTCTGGTTTGAATGTCCAGGTTGTGGGCACTTTGTATTTTCTCTTTGTGCCTATATGAGTTTCCTAGCACTATACAAACACATGCATGTTAGGCTAACTGGTGATATTAAATTGGTCATGTCCACATGGTAAGTGTAGTTGTGAGAATCCATTAGTTGTTTTCTTTTGTGTTTCCTCTCATTGCACATTGCTCATATTTTTCCTGTGTATTTTTTTCTCACCTCATTTCAACCTGCCTCCTCCCTGCCCTCTTGTGTCTCTCTTCTTTGTGATTTCCAGCTCCCCTCTAAAGTATTTCACCTGTGCCTAATTGTCTCCCCTATCTATTTAAGCTATGTGTTTTGCATTAGTTCCCTGCCAGATCATGTGTTATATAGTGTTTCAGTATTATCCTTGTAGTTTCCTAGTGTTTTTGACCCAGTTCAGTCATCTGGTTTTGCCTCAGCCTACTCCCTTTGCTCTGTTTGTCTGACTGAACTGTCTACCATGTACTGAACCTTTCTTGACTTAAGTAAAAATTTTGAACTGTACAATGTGCATGTGTCTTTATTACAGGTCTCTCCAGTCATTACTGTAATTTAAAATATGATGAATTTGTGTAGCAGTCTGTTTGACCCTGAAATGGATTATATAATTTTATCATTCTTCTGTTAGTTATTATATTTATTTTGAGCTATTGCAAACTGCAGATTATCATGTAATGAATATATTAGCATTGGAATGGTCTGGGCATTTCTGCACCCTATACTTCACTCCCACTACAGAGCACAATGTTGTCTGTGAACATCATAATGTAATTCTTTCTACTTTCATTATTTCTTGCAGTCTCCTACTTCTTTCAGGTTGCACCTTCTGTATACAGTAAGATATAGTCCACCTGTGTGCACCTTCCTCCACTCTTATAGGTCACTCTATGTTCCTCCCTCTTCTTGAAATATCTGTTCACCACAGCCACTTCCACCCTTTTTGCAAAATCCACTACATCTGCCTCTCCACATCACTATACCTACCCAACACCTCCTCATCCCCTCTGTTCCCTTCACCTACATGCCCACTGAAGTCTGCTCCAATCACCACTCTCTCTCCTCTGGCAAAACTCTACCACTTGATCCAACTTATTCCAGAATTCCTCTTTCTCTTCTAAATTACATCCGATGTGTGGGGCATATGCACTAACATTTAGCAATAGACCTTTGATTTCCAGCTTCAAAGTCATAATTCTGTCTGACACTCTCTTCACCTCCAGAACACTCTTCACGTACTCTTCCTTCAAGATTACCCCTCCTCCATTTCTCTTCCTATCTATACCATGGTAGAACAGTTTGAATCCACCTCTGATGCTCCTAGGTTGCTGCCCCTCCACCTGGTCTCTTGAATACACACAATATATCTACCTTCCTTCTATAATATCAGCCAGCTCTCTCCCTTTACCAATTATAGTCCCCACATTTAAAGTACCTAGTCTCACCTCCAGTCTCCTGCCTTTCCTTCGCTCTCTCTGCCTCCTAACACACTTTCTCCCTCTTCTCCTCTTCTGTCTTCAGCCAACAGTAGCATAGTTTCCACCGACACTCTGTTGGCTAAGGGCGCCAGAGGCAGTCATTGCTAACCTGGGCTGTGACCAATCTGGTATAGAAGTTGTATTATGAATCCACATATTTGATTTGGCAAAGATTTTATGCCAGATGCCCCTCCTGACACAACCCTCCCCATTTATCTGGGCTTGGGACTTGCACTAGGAGTACACTGGCTTGTGAGCCCCGGTGGCTGGGTTGAAGCAGGTGCTTTTCTTTCAATGGTAAAAGAGGTGAAGCTTTTCACATTTCTGTCAGTAACAGATACACCACCACCCGCATGTTATTTAACCAATATATTTGTAAACCTTACTAAAATAAATGTATTTCACAAGCAGCTTCTTATCTTATGTACAGTTTAATGCAAATACGTTAATTATTCAAAAATATTTAAAACCATATGTTCTCACATTTTAGACAGCTGTAGATGCATCCCTCAGCAGCTGATGCAAAAAAAGATAAAAATCAATCTGAACAGTTTTTATGCTTTTAATTACAGACAGAAGCTTGAATTTCAGCAAGACACTCAATCTGGCTGTCGAAAACACAAACATACTCTCTCTGTATATATGTCTCTCTCTCCCTCTCTGTCCTTCTTCCACTTTTACCACATATCATTCCAAACTAAACATCCTCCGTGCACTTTATCCACCCTCTGCCATGTTTAACTTTGAGGTAAACTTTACAATTTCCCTGCAAATTAAGTCTGCGCTTGCCCTGCTGCCAGGTTCACTAAAAGCCATTGGACACAGTGGAAGTTAGCTCACAGACAAATGGAGTTTACAATCTAGCAAGCAGTACAGTTCTGAGTAACTAGACATAGTCCTTTTCTTTGTGGTGAATCGAGTCAAGTTCAAAGAATTAAAGAGATGGCCACAGCTGCAGGCAGACAGTGAAACTGGAGTGTTTTGATAGTCATTCTTACAGAACAGCTGTCTTACTCGATCAAGTAAAGAAAATGTTAGAATATGAATTCTTTACTTGCAAAATGACAATTATGACTATTTGGTCTCTTTAGGGCAATGGGCTGATGAAGATACTCTGGATCTTGATGGGTGATTGAAATGATCCGTTAAGGGTACCATATTTTCATACATGATACAAGAACAAATACAAACATGTAAGTTTGAAAATATTATCTTTTTCTCAAATTTTGATTTTTTAAAAGTTTTTTATTGACAAATAACTGAAACAACATGAAAGGTGAACCTGATTTGAGGTTTAAATACTGTATCAATCCACATTTGGGTTGAGAAAGACCATATACACACAACCTGAGGGTTTGATGTTGAACAGCAGCACATGAAATGTCTTTTTCCCACCCATGTAAGTCATTTATAACATAATGACTTAATGTTTTGCAACTAAAGGAAAAGAAACAACTTTAGTTGAGAGGTCAAATAGTTACTTGAAAGTAATGGATGAATGGTTGGAATACAAGAGTCTGCAATCCCACTAGCAGACTAAGGCTGTAGTTAGAGCAAATGTTGCCATACCAACATGCTTTGAGTGGCAATGCTATGAATAAAACTCTCTTTGGGGTGTGTTGCATATTGACTCTGCTGAATGCCACAGGCTGAAACACACTGGTCTATTTTGCAATAAAGTTGTTTTTTATTCTACAAATGTTGCTGGACATTTGCTAATTAGCAATAATCACAGCACAAAACACAGCTGAGGCTCAGCAGAATATTAGTTTTGCTGGTACTGAGCAATATTAAATTTTAAAATTATTACAATTTTCCCTGATTTGGTTGAGTTTTAATGGAAAATAATTCAAAAACTGTTGTACTGAAAGCTAAAAATGCCAGCCTCGTGGTGGCACTAAAGAAAAATGGGGATGCAAATTCTGAATGTCCATACAACATTTTACTCCAGCATAATGTACCGTCTGCTGCTCCTTTGTATTTTCCCCAAGGGGTTGCCACAGTGGATTTATCTGCATTGGTAATTTGGCAGAGGTTTTATGCAGGATGCCCTTCCCGACGCAACCCTCTGTAGTGAGAGGGGCTTGTATCCCCACCTGGAATCAAACCAGTTCCTTTTCACTTGTAAGACAAATATGTAAACCACTACACTAAAGAAACACACAACATTTTACTCCAGTCTGTTCAATAAATCTCAAAATATTTCACAGAATAAGTGAAATGTTTTGCCTTGCCGGTTCCGGCAGAGTAAAAGGCAAAAGAATACCAAGGGGTTAGTGGAAACTATGACTGTTTCGACTTGATTTCTGAGCCGTCCACCCAGTAGTTGTCAAGATATTTCACTAAACGACAAATGTTCCAGCCTCAGTGGTTATGAAGTCAAGGGTACATAAAGGTCAATACAATTTTTTTATATATTCTTTGTAATAAATGCCAGTAATTGCTGACATATACTACATGGACAAAAGTATTGGGCCACCTATACAAGCCACCTACAGGAGTTTTAGTAATGTCTCATTTAAAATCTGTAGGAATTAATATGGAGTTGATTCCCCATTTGCAGCAACTTCCACTCTTCTGGGAAGGCATTTTACAATATTTTGGAGTGTGTCTGGGAAGATTTATGTGTGTTCATCCAGAAGAGGCTTTGTGTCAGACACTAATGTTGATTGTGAGGGTCTGGCTCACAATCAGTTCTAGCTCATTCCAAAGGTATTCGGTGGGGATGAAGTTTTGTGGAAGACAGTCAAGTTCTTCATTAAACTAGTCCAACCATACTTTTATGGACCTTGCTTTGTGCACTGGGGCATAGTCATGCTGGAAAAGGAAAAGGCCTCCTGGAGACTGTTCCCACAAAGTTGTGACCATAGAATTGTCCAAAATGTCTTGGTAAGCTGAAGTATTAAGGTCTCTGCATTGGAACTAAGAGGCCCAGGCTAAACCCAGTAAAACAATCCCAAAGTAGATCCCTTCTCTACCAAACTTTACAGTTGGCACAATGCAGTCTGGTAGGTAATGTTCTCCTGGTATTCATTAACCCTTGTCCTGCCAGCTATATGACAAGCTAAACGACCTGCAGTGAATGATCAATATATAGATGATCGGCAGTACAAGACACTTATCTGGGACATCAGTATATTGATGTTCGGCAGTACTAGGGTTAAACCCAGACTTATCCTTCAGAGTGCCAGATGAAGCAGAATTTGTTGCCCCACATGATACATTTCCACTGCTCCAGTGGCAGCATGCTTTATACCACTCCATCTGATGCTTGTTGCTTATTGCTTATTGCTTGGTGATGTAAGACTTAAGTGCAAGTGCTCGGTCATGGAAACCAATGCCACGAAGCTCCTGGTGCGCATATTTTGTGCTGATGTTAATGCCAGAGGAGGTTTTGTACTCTTCGTTTATTGAGTCAGCAGAGCACTGGCAATTTTTACACACTACACAGCACTCAGCAATCTCACTCTGTAACTGTCATGGTTCCCCTGTCACCTCCTCTTTTGGAGTTTATCACTCCTTTTCCTTCCCCTGGTTCCCTGCCTTTTTCTTCTCTAGGGGTCTCCGTCTCATTCTGCGTCAGGTCTGTGTCTTATTTTGGTATCTGTCTGGTCCCTGCTGCACTTCCCTTCCTGATTTGTGTCAGCTGTGTCTCCTTTCCACCTGTCGCCCTCTCATTGGTCGTTCTCCGTCTATTCTGTCTCTCCGTCTCTCCCTTGTCGTGTCATACTGGTTTGTTCCTGGTTGTTCTCCTTGGATGTGGCTTCGTCTCCTCTCGTGTTCTCTCCCCGGCTTCCACCCGGGTTGTGATTTGGATCGCTGCCTGGAGGCTTCCACACCTCCAGGAAAGCCTTTTGGACTTTGTAACGTTGTGTTGGCAAATAAAGCCTTTTTGAGTTTATCCTCCTGTCTCCAGCGGTACTACATTTTGGGTCCACACCACACCATGGCACACCACCGTGACAGTAACTTTGCATAGCCTGCTAAGTTGGTGTGGTTCCAACAATGCTTACACTTTGCAATAAAACCACTTACATTTGATTGTGGAATATCAAGGAGGGGAAAAACTGGACCAATTGATTTGCAATGACATCTTAGCTTGAATTCAGTGAGCTCTTTAAAGTGACCCATCTGCATGGCTAGGTGCTTGATTTTATACACCTTTGGCAATGGGACTGAATGAAATACCTGAATTCAGGGATTAAGAGCCCAATACTTTTGTCCATGTAGTGTATTTCACTAAAGGATAAAACTGCCATCCTCAGTAATGATAAAGTCATGGAAACAAAAAGGCTGGTAGGATTTTTCATATTGTATGTGATCTGCTCCAGTAATTATTGACATGTGTAAATGAACTAATTAATGGACATAATGTAACAAGTCTAGGCTTACTTCGTCGGTGAGAACATAATGTAAAAATATCCACTTTTATAGCGCAAATTGAACTAAATAACATGTAGGTTAACATATAATGACTGCATGTGGAACACAGCTGACTGGTGTGGATAAACTGTGTAGAGCACTTGAGTTCTCCTGACTGTGCTGTGGAAATACATCAGAGAGAAGAAACGCTGGGAGCTACTGCTTTACAGCGTTCAATAGTTTGTTACTGATTATTTGCTAAGTAGCATCTGTGGAAAATTACGTCCACTAATTAAATTTTCTGTTACCATTCTCTCTGCTTCATTGCCAATGCTGCCAGTGTTTATCTTATGTGGCTACAAAAATAAACTGCTGATATGTTCTCAATGTCCTTAATTAGGTTCTGGTTTGTGATCATTAGCTAACTTTCAGTAATGTTTACAAACACTTCTCTGAAGCATCATCAACTTTGTCTTATTAGGGCTGACACAAATGATGTCATTTTCTTTTCAGGACGGATTCAGTTTGGCTGAAATCCTCCTGTATTTTTAACATCTGCCTTCACTTTCTTTCTTGCTTTCTTGTAGCTAAAATGATCTAATGGATGAAGACAACTCGCGTCCAACTTATTTTCAGTCATTTCAGCGGAAGACTGAAACAGACAGCTGACCGTTGTCTTTTATCCTGAGATCAGAAAAGACGAGATGGATTCACAAAGCACCAATGTCCTGCAGGGGTCACGTACATCCTAATCTGTCACAGTCCACTGAAAACGATAGCTGGCATCTTGTCCCACTGCTGCTCATGATGGGAACAAAGAAGAAATTGGCAGAGAGGTGGTAACATTAAAAGAGATTCACAGTCGATTCACACACTGTTTTGGCTGTGCACGCATGTAAACTTGCAGCATGTGACAGATGTACATGCTGCGAATACTCATGTAGATACACACCCACAAATATGGTCACACAGACGTGAACAAATACACGCATGCTGGTACATGCTGTGGACAGACATTTCATGGCCCCCTGTTTGAGTTATGACAGAAGCTGACTGCATCGGTGCTAGGGGCAAAGAGATTAACACACACACAAGTGGAGCACGAGCAGAGGGAACACACACACACACACATACACATACACACAAACAAATCTCTTGGCGCTGGAAGGTGATGAATGTGGTTTAATCCCATGGTTAGAGTGTCCCAGGTGGGAGGGGTCAGACCTTCTTCTCAGGGCTATCTCTTACAGACCAAAGGTTCAGCCCGATGGTATCCCCAGATACAATGAGTGCATTTATTCATACGCAGATAACAGAATAAAGCTTAAAATGTATTCTTAGAAAGTGACACATACTTATAAAAAGATTAACATGTTGGAGTATCTGACAAACATGATAATATCTGATGTTTCAACACTCTGATGCTAACTTTTGAAATTAACCAGACAAATTTTCTTTTTAGATGGTTTGTGATACAAAAACATCCTGATATGTAAGATTCAGACACTGGGGTGTTTACAGGATTGTTTTAATGGGGTGGCATAGGTGGTCCAACCAGACAGGAGTGGGCTCATAGGAAAACCAGAAAATTCAATCAGAAACAAACAAAAGAACTTGAAAACGGGCTGAAAATCCAGTGAGTTACAATTATTTTAATTTACACAGTTCTCATGCCTCCATAAACTAGCAGCAGGAGACACTGCTTAAAACTTTTGGTTGTTCCCTTGTATTTCCCCAAGGGGTCGCTACAGCAGATTAATTTGCATAGGTAATTTGGCATTGATTTTACACCAGATGCCCTTTCTGATATAACCCTCCCATGGTGGGAGGAACTCATGTCCCCACTTAGTCAGGGACCTTTGTCTTTCAAGGCAAACATGCAAACCACTACACTAGGAGACATAACTACACCTCAATAATATAGCAATCACACTGAAGAACAAGCTTTAATAGTGAAGCTAATAAAATATAGTCTGGTCACAACAGCAAATATGTTTAATTTTACTAAGTCATAAAATTAAATAAGTGACTACTTTGCAAACGTTGAACAAAGGATGAATTAAAGAAGTTAGGGAATGGTAGCCAATGGACCAAACTACTGTGAAGTACATGAGGAGGAATCATGTAGTGGTTTAGTGTCCCCATAGTGTAGTGGTTTACACATTTGCCTTACAAGTGAAAGGTCCCTGGTTTGAATCCAGATGGGGGCACAAGGGCATCCAGAAAAAACTTCTGCCTAATTACCAATGTGGCAACCCATTGGGGGGGAATACAAGGGAGCGGCTGAAGGTACATTTTTTTTCAGTCTATAGTTAAACAAATAGCTTTCACTGCTACATATTTTATATTTTTATATTTTGTATTTATAATTGACTCTGTATATATTGTGTTCTTGTACCATATTGGAATTTCCTCTTACATACTTCTCTGCATTTATATGTCTGCTGCTAACACAGAGAGCTGCTAAACAAATTTTCATTGTACTCTGTGTCAGTGACAATACATCTACTCTATTCTATTCTATTTTATTCTATTCTTTCAGACGCAACCTTCCCATGGTGGGAGGGGCTCGTTTCCCCACCTGCACTTGAACCAGGGAGCTTTCATTTGTTAGGCGAATGTGCCATCCGCTGCAAAATTTCACAGTCGTGTACTTACAGTGATGCACTGAGGAGGACAAAGCTATCGGTCACAGAAAAAAGGGCGGGCAGACCACCTTATCTCCTTCTCAAATTTCAGAAGGGGAGACAGTGCCACCCCAGGCTCCCCTTTTAGATGCAGCCCTGGTCAGGCAAGGGAAGTTTTAAATGGTAATCCCCAAGTTCGTTAATTTAATCTAATGTGAAACTTATGTATTAAGTTATAGCCTGTATCTCAATATGGACAATGCAAAAAAACAACATAGTCCATCATTTCAAACTACAGGTAAGATTCCCTTATTCGCTTGCCTATGCTTTCAGTCGACTCTCAGGGGCTCCTATCATCAAATGAAGGCACACCTTAGAGCTTGTAGATTTTGACATGAAGTTACCTGACAGTTTTTGGCCAATCAGAAGAGAGCTGTTCTGCAATTCAGGTCTGCAGCACTTCCATGCCGCCTTCAGTGACCCAGAGCGTGTTAGGTAACGTCTTTTCGTACACGTCAGCCTTCAACTTCACTTTCCTGTCAGCGAGAAGGAACTCTGTCAGTTGCCTTGGCTCTGTTGCCATCGTTGTCATCATTTTCTTCACCCCGCCAAGTTTTCTGTCTGAAATCAGAACAAGCAGACCAGCAGACGTCATCCATCTTCATTTTTTGGTGAACAATACGCGTATTTTGTGGAGGTTTTTTTCCCCTTTCCCTCCCTCCCTTTCCATGTTCTCCACTTCTCCCCAGCAGGCCACAACAAGTGTTTGATTCGCTGTCTGGCCGTGCATATTAATGAGAAGGGGATAGCGGGCAGCTTTTAAAAGAGCTGCTGCCTGCCTCTCCACAACGAGCGAGGAGAGAGAGAGAGAGAGAGAGAGAGAGAGAAAGAGAGACGAGTGATTGGAGATCCATCCAAGCGCTCAGGACGCACAGACGGAGTTGCACAATCTGCTCTCCAAAGGGACCCCAAAAAGCTGAAACCCCCACTGCCCCTACACTTCAGCCTCCCTGTAGTCACTGCAAGTGGATATTATCTACACCTCGAAAGACTTGTTGCTGATATTTTGGAGAACTCGGGTTTTGAGGAACTTCTTTAAAAAAAAAAAAAAAAAAAGAAAAAGAACGGTCTTGTTTTTGTACTCGAGAAGACATGCGTCGGTGCACAGCGGTGCTGCTTCTGTTAGTGCTGGCTTTATACTGTCTGAGCGCAGAAGGTAAGTCTTTTTCTGTCTGTTTCTCTTAGTTAAAGTTTGGTGTTTTTAAATTGTTTAGTTTGCTTTCAAGGTATAACTTAATTAATCATGGATAGGTGAGAGTTCACGCCTGGGCTGCTCTGTTGTGTTAGTGAGGGGGCAGATAGAGGAACTCATCCTGTGTTTCTACGAAAGAAGAGTCAGCAACTGAAGTCAGCAACTTTGCTGACTTTGCGCGAGCATGCAACCAGCTGAGATGAAGGCTGACAGCGGCGATGTGTGTTTGATTTTAAACTGTATCCATAAAAGATCTTGAAGCAGAGCTGAAATGATGAAATGCCGCTCTGGTGTTAAAAAAAAAAATAAAAAAAAATCTGGTGTTATGATGAGACTTACCTTGGCGCGCTTCCTCGCACCCTGAACAGCCCTCTGGGACACAGTGTGTCTGGCAAGACAAGCGAAGCCACCATATGTAGCTGAAATCATTGAAATTTTCCAGTATGCCAGGTTTGTCTATGTGGATAACAGGCTTTTTTTTAAAAAAGACACTTTTCTTTCTGTATTGTGGTGTCATTCTCTTGTGTTTGCATCTGCCAAACTTTTAGGGGAAATGTGTATTTGAAAAGAGCATGAATGTATGAATATAATATGACTGGAAAGTTGTTTTTTTCGCTGTTTTTGTTTTCTGAAATGTTTGCCATCACCTAGATGCAAAAAAAAAAAAAAAAAAAAAAAAAAAAAAAATTCCCTGTC
>VUQH01015466.1:17234-58682 GCA_015106775.1 Etroplus canarensis
AAGCTGGAGTACCTAGAGAGAAGCCACGCAGACACAGGAAGAACGTGAAAACTCCACACAGAAAGGCCCAGCTGGCTGGTGGATTCAAACCCAGAACCGTCTTGCTGTGAAGCCACCCTGCTGCCCTAAATTCTAAATAATTCAACATAAAATATTAGTGGATTCATGTTTTAGTATATGTGTGTTTTAATCAGTGTACGTGTATAAAGTTGTTTTTTTAATTGCTGGGCTACTTTTCGTCTGCTGCTGTTATCAGCTTGTCTCCATCCATCTGCGTGTCCTGCCCCGATGTTGTCAACACAATAGCTCTTGAAAGCCTTAAGAGAATTTCCTAAAATTTGGCATAAATGTTCACTTGGACTCAAAGATGAATTGATTCAATTTTACTGGTCAAAGGCTAATAAGACTACTGTAACCTCACAAAACACATACTAATAAAATTCACACTTTGTAAACTCTGTTACTCAGGAAAGAAGTGGAGATTGTGACCATGTTTCCCATTCGGTCGGCCCTTTCTTCAGTATATATGTTATATGCACCTAGATAGACATAGATGCAAATCACAACTTGACTTGTTGGCAGAGGAAAACAACGGTAAGGCAGAGTGATATATAGTCACATATCAGGTGGATCAAGAAATAAATTGTGTGTGCATTTCCAAAAAAAACAAACCACTCCGAAGCGTTGTATTTTATTTGGTCTGCATCAACTAGCAGGTCTGTTTCTCTGTGAGTGTGTTACCCGCCACACAGTCATCATTCAAGGGTTCTCTATTAGCATGAGATGGGGCCCACCAGCCGTTAGTGCCCAGTGAAAAATGAGTCTCAGCAGGCTCCGGAAAGCCACAAAAAGAAAGAGAGTGGGAGAGAAATGAGCAAGAGAGTCCCCTCTTTGGTCATTTAGCGTATAGCTCTCAGTTTGGCATTCCAAGCAGCCACTCCTAACCACAAACACACACAGCTCAGGAGCCCAAAAACATAGCTCTTTCTCCCTATTTCTACCTGTCCTCTAAGTTTCTCTTTCTTCCTCTGGACTTCTTTCATTTTCCCCTACTTTTTTTGTCCTTATCACTCAGGAAAGCTTTCAGAGTCGGTGGCTATGATTCAGCTGCCCAGGTAAATGATAATGAGCAAGAACCAAAGCTCAAATTATTACAGTAATTAGATTAAAAGCACGTATTCACAGGAAGTTTCATGTTCTCTCCATCAAACTCATACACACATTCATAGCTAATTTATTACAAAAAAAACACATAGAGCTATTGAACTAAAGCATCAATAGCTGAACCAAGTGACAATTAAATGGGCAGGAAAACAGAGGCAAAGCTGTTTAATCTAATCCTTATAACTGCTGAATGCAGCTGTCTTATCAAGAGTCAAGTCTTTTCCTTTTCAGTCAAGTCATTTAGTATTCATGGTTTGGTAAGCCTTTGAGTGTGTCACTGGACGGAGAGGCCCCATAGCATGGAGGGTTTTTTGTTTTGTATTTTTTACCACATTCACTTGTTTTGCCTGAATATGCCACATGCAGGCAGACTGTCCCTGTCGTTACCAAAGGCAGCGAGTTACAGACAGATGAACTGATTCAGTGAGCTTGATGTCACATTTTTAAGTGGCAGCTCCATAATATTGCTTCATTGCCAAAAAAGCCTGCAAAGCTTTGCAAGCTGATCCTTTGAATGGTGAAGGCATTCAGCTGCTGAAATGTTAGGTGGTGTAGAATAGCCACCAAAATTTGGGGCAAAAACATGTCAAGCATCTTACTACTTAACCAGTTTCTATTCAGCAGACTCAGACTGGCTTTTAGATGTTTTGACATTGCTCACAACAGTGGATTTTACTCCAATGAAGTTCTGGCTCTTGTAGCTGAACTTAACCTTTGCAGTCAAACTGAAAAAAGCTATTTTATAACAAAGTGGTGGCACTTATGGGACCAGGAATCAAGTATTCACTGTGCAGTCTTCTTATTTTCTTCATTAACCATTTTGTTGCCATGATATCAGTCAGATTCAGGTGAATGTTTGCATTTTAGGCCCATTGTATTAGTTCCTTTCAAAAATGCTGAATTCATTCAAATGTGAAGAGCGATATCGCTGAATAGTTGGTAGCTGTATAATATGAAAGCAAACACACAGAGGTGCAAAAACTAAATACTTTTGACTGAATTCTTTTTAGTGTTACCTGAAGAATGCATGCAACCTCAGTACAGTGTCTTCATAAGTGCTTAAACTTCACTTCTTTTCTACTTCTGTTCTCAGTGTGACGATGGAGAATGTGTCTCGGTTCAAGGGGCAGGAGTACTGTCTTCATCCCAAACTTCAGAGTACTAAGAACTTGGTCAAATGGTTCCGCATCTGGAAGGACAAGCACAGGTAATGATCTAACTCTTGTGAAAAAGATTGGAATGTAGACATTTCAAAAGCAGGAGAAACAGCACCCTACATGTTCGCACATGCCACTTTCAACTTTGATGTTAGTTAGGGTCAAGCAGATATATACCATTTTTGTGACAATATTTTTAGGCCATATGCAGTGGGCAGTCTAACGTAACTAGGCTTAACAAACTTAAAACAGAATTAATAGTTATTTAATGTATGTAATGTGTGTAAGAAATTGTTCATGTGTTTACAAAATGCAATTCTTTGCTTTCTGCTAAAGAATGTCAGTTATTTCTGGTACATATACTACATGGACAAAAGTATTAGGCTACATCTCTTAATCCTTGAATTTGGGTGTTTCATTCAGTCCCATTGCCTCGGGTGCATTAAATCCAGCACCAAACATTTGTGAAAGAATGGGTCTTTCTCCAGAGCTCACTGGATTTGAGTGTGATGCTGTAACAGGATGCTATCAATGCAACAAGTCTGTTTATGTAATTTATTCCCTCCTAGAAATTCCATTATCAGCTATAAGTGGTTTTATTGCAAAGTAGAAACACTTAAGAACAACAGCAACTTAGCCATAAAATAGCAGACCACATAAAGTTACAGAGCAGGGATGCCGATTACTGAGGCATTTAGTGTGTAAAAGTTTGCAACACTCTGCAGACTCAATAACTGTAGAGTTCCAGACCTCTTCTAGCATTAACATCAGCACAAAAACTGTGTGACAGGAGCTTCACGGCATGTTTTTTTCGTGGCTTTACATCACCAAGCAAGTGTCAGATGGAGTGGTGTAAAAATGTCCTCGCTGGACCATGGAGCAGTGAAAATGTGTTCTGTGGAGTGATGAATCACACTTCTCTATGTGGCAGTCGCATCGGTGAGTTTGGATTTGGCAATTGCCAGAAGAAAGTCACCTGCCTAACTGCATTGTGCCAGTTGTAAATATTGGTGGAGAAGGGATAGTGCTATGGGGTTGTTTTTCTGAGGTTAGCCTGGGCCCTTTAGTTCCAGTGAGGAAGATCTCAGTGCTTCAGCTTACCAAGACATTTTGGACAATGCTTCCAAATTTGTGGGAACAGTTTGGGGAAGGCTCTTTTCTGTTCCAGCATAACTGTGCCCCAGTGCACAAAGCAAGATCCATAAAGGCATGGTTGGATTGGTTTGGCATGGAAGAACTGGACTGGCCTCACAGAGCCCTGACCTCATCCTCAATCAGCACCTTTAGGATCAAGTAGGACAGAGACTGCGAGCAAGGCTCTCTTCGCTAACATCAGTGTCTAATCTCACAAATGCTTTTCTGAATGATTGGGCCAAAATTCCCACACACTCCAAAACCTTGTAGAGAGCCCTCCCAGAAGAGTGAAAACTGTTATTGTGGCAAAAAAAGGGGGCCAACATTATATTAACACCTGTGAATCTAGAATGGGATGTCATAAAAGCTCCTGTAGATGTAATGTATTGGTGGCTTAATACTTTTGTCCATGTAGCATATGAAGCTACTGTCAACACCTGGGTAGCTTAGTGCAGTGCAAAGACACGAAACAGGGGTAAACAGGTAATCTGGCTCTATCCAAACACAACAATATATTCTTTGTCTCATAAAATGGATGCAGCCACATGTAGCTTTTCATGTAGCAACCTCTGTTATCACTGACTGAGCTGTAAACCATATCCAGTGGCTTTTCTTTGATGCTTTATTGATTTCTTTTGTTGAAATTTCTCCTCTTAACCTCCCCTCATGATGCGGAGGTCAGTAGTCTGGGTTAGCCAAAGACAAATTCCACTGGGGAGGCAGAGATCAGTATCTTGTCCAAAACAACATTTCCAGGGGACTCTGCAGGTTACGGAGTGGTTTAACGCATGTTCTTACTTGTAAACATTTGATCTCTCCTCAAACAGAGACGCCTGTTGAGATGAAGGATGCTGACAAATCTGAATTGTTATGCAATCAAAGCGTGGAGCTTTAAGAGATAAAATGAACCAAATGTTTGGATTTTCTTCCCCACAGGGTGTATGAAGCTTAATACCATCACTCCCCACACAAGGATCATGTGAGACAAACAAAGGACACCAACATCACCAGGACTATTTTTTGAAGTACGAGATGTAATCCACATTGAAGCTGTACTTCTACTTCTTCTGCCTGGGATCTGTCAAGCACATCAAGAGATATCTATAGTTTGTACATAAACTGGTGGGCTCGCTTTAGTTGGCCATCAATGTAATTACAGTCACTCACCACTCCAGTCTTTACAACTGTAGTTATACTTGTCAAATAGCAGACACCGCCATCTATGTTCAAACAGTTGCAGGGTTGTTTGATTGTTATTTAAAGGGGCTTCTGGTCTGGTTTGGCTTTGGGGAAAAATGTGTGAGAAAAAGAAATTCTGAACAAAGACAAATTTTTCTTTGAAAAATACAGTCCATTGGTGGTTGTTGTAGTTTCCACTACTCTCACTACTATTCAGTATGACAGGTACATTTGTATAATCAGCATTTATGGTCTGTCCATGATCAAGATTGTCCTCTGCAGAGACTAGATTCTCTGTATTTGTAAAGGGGAGTCAGTCAGTGCGTGATTATATTTTATACAGAAGTTGCTTTTGTTCATACAGATTGAGGATACCCGACTGTGTGTTTGTGTGTGTGTATGTGTGTGTGTGTGTGTTTTAACCATGATGTCCATGCTAAGAAAAAAGTGTCTTCAAAAGGACAACGGAAACCATTTTGCAAAATGTTTTCCTAGCCTATATTCAGTAAATCTTAGAAACTCAAATAGCTAATTTGTGCCATTGCTACCGCAGTCTGTTCAATAGGATTTGTTCAAAAAGATGATTATGAAATACACTAAGACCGCAAGACTCTCTGTAGTTTGTGACAAAGGACTATATATTTTGAATTTACACACTGGTTTACAAAATGGTTTATTTGAGCTGCATAAACCTTGGTCCAAGTTTTGTGACAGGTTTTTTTTTTTTTATTTCTATATATACCACCACAATGCATTTTAAATTAACATGATCAAAGTGCAAACCCTCAGCTTTAGTTTAAGGGGTTTGACTAAAGAATTGCAACAACTGTTTAGGAATTATAGCCATATTTATATATTTATATAATTCAGAGGCTCAAAAGTAATGGGACAAACTAACATAATTTTAAGTGTAATGGTTGTTTTAATACTTGAATGAGGTGACTGGCTTGGCCAATTTCTTGGGTTGCTTTTGCCAGATCCGGTTATACTGTGGAACACTGTCCAAACAGTTTTGCTGTGTTTAGCTGAATCTGAGCAGGAAGTATAGCCCTTCTACTTCTATCAGCAGTCACATCATCAATAAACACTACTGACCCATTCCATTGGCAGCGATACATGCCATAGCGTTGATTCCACTATGTTTGAAAGATGATGTGGTATGCTTTGGGACCACGAGATGTTCCTGTTTTTCTCCATACTTTTCTCTTCATGTTTTTCTGGTACAAGTTAATTTTGGTTTCATCTGTCCAACAAATTTTTTTAGGGTTTTTTTTAGGGGTCTTCACAGCAGATCATCTGCCTCTATCTCACCCTAAACCTTGAATCCTCTTCTTGTCCTCCCTCACTACATCCACAAACCTTCTCTGTGGGCTTCCGCTTTTCCTCCTGTCTGGTAGCTCTATCTTCAGCATCCTTTGTCCAATATATCCACTACCCCTCCTCTGCTCATCCCAAACCATCTCAGCCTTGCCTCTCTGACTTTGTTTACAAACTTCTCAATCCAAACTGTTGCTCGGATGTTCTAATCCTGTCCATCCTGGTCGCTCCCAGTGAAAATCTCAACCTCTTCAATTCTGCCACCTCCAGCTGTGTCACCTGTCTTTTTGTCAGTGCCACCATCTCCAAACCATACATCATTACAGACGTCACTGCCATCTTCCAGATCTTTTATCTACTTAGTTTGTCAAGGAATAATGAGGAAACAGGTCTCACCTGGTCATGAAACTTCTTGGCAGTCAACTGTCCCACTTACTTTTAGCCTCTGAAAATGGAAAACTATGTATAAAAACAACTGTAATTCTTAAGCAGTTCATCTTTTGTCAAACCCATTGAATTAATGCTGCAAGTCTTCACTTTAATCAGTTTTGACAGTTTGATTTAAAATGAGAAATCTATCATTGTCCCAAAATTTATGACCCTAATTGTACACTGTAATAGCATAATTAAAAAATAAGGCTCACAATCTATATTCTGTTATTGTCAACCAATGGAAAACATCTCACCACATTTCTCAATTTTTCAAATTTAAACTAATTAATTCAAGTTTAAACTAATTATATCCTGTTGTAAAAGTAAATACTTAAAAACTGGTCAGGACTAAATACTTAAAGGCTCTGAAAGGCAGTGTAGTTTTCAATAAACATACCCATCAGAAATAAATTGTGCATGTGGTAGGGACTGTTTTCAGCCAAGCAGGGCTCTACTGCAAATTTACAACAACACAATGGTTATTGGTTAAAAATCTCACCCCGTGAGATTGTGTGGTGTACTGGTGTATTTTTGATAGTTTTGGGACAATAATAGAGCTCAATGGCACAAAAGAATTAACTATGTCAGGCTTTTGCTACAAAGAAAATACATTTTTGTATGTCTGTTTTTTTTTTTGTTGTGTTTTTTTTGCATGTATGTGTGTGTGTGTTATTTGATTTTTTATAATAGAGATGTTGACGGTTATCAGATTTATCATTTAAGATGGACTTTGTCTTATTTTGATGTTAGGAAAAAATTGGGAGAATGATGCTTTGCAGGGGATGATTTGGCTAAAAACTCCAGCAGTCTGAATCACAGTCACTACCCACATAGAAGACAACACCCACAAAAATTTAAGCTATACAGCAGGCTTTTCTTTTTAATGGAAAATGATTATTTCACTGTCTCCTGTAGTCATATGTGGGTGACTTCAGTAGATCTCCTAAAGAACATTTTCATTTGTGTTGTTTGTTTGTTTGTTTGGTTTTTGTATGTTGTAGACAGAAATCATCACATTTTCATTATCTTATGAATAATGTGCATTACTCCTGTTTTATATCTTATATAAAATAAATATAAAGAAGCATTTTGTACGTGGGAAAATATAGCCTATATGTTACTGAGAATGAATTCACCTTAAGACTTTATAGCCTCATGTATATTGTATTACTGCATTATAGCTGTTTTTTTGCTATTTAAATCTTGGTTTGGAAACAGATTCTTGGAGGGTGTGCATTTGGACTGGCCCACCAAGTTCACAGTTAGAGTTTCCTTTGAGTGTAAAACAGTAAACACAGCAATAAAGTGTCAATAGAGCAGCTCATGTTTGGTTTTGTTTTATTGAATAAACCACTGTAATTCAATTTTTTGAAATTTATTTATGGTTTTTTGCATTTTTGAACATAAAAAAACGCATCTCCGGCTGCTACCTTGTATTCTCCCCAAGGGGTCGCCACAGTGGATTAATTCGCATGTGTTAAATAAAATAAACCAAGACAGTTCTTTCACACTGACGTGATAAGACAAGTCCACCAGGTGGCAGCAAATACCAACTGACTTTTTATATTCAATATCCTGAAAGTGGGCATGTTCCACTGTGTATATACATGATAATTAAATATATTAATATTCAGTAATATTATAAATATATTGATCATGTCACCAGATGCAGTACACACCCTATCACACTTAAACAGAATATCAAATACATGAGATGCGCCTTAAGTATTTTTTTATTTTTTAACAGTCTTAAACACTGTTTTCTCTCACATGCTTTGATTTAATCTGAGCTATTCAGTGATGCTGGCCCATCCACCCTTTGCCCCATTTGTTTGTAATAAAGACGATAGTAATAATGTAATAAAATCTACATGGCAGAGTGTCTAAGAAACACTGCCTTCTCATAAAACTCCCTAAAAGTTGTTAAGTTTTTATGGCTATATATTTTATCCCCATTATCTCAAGCTTTAGTGTATATAGTTTTCATGTGGAAATTCTATGCGTTAATGAGGAGCAGAGGTTCAGCAATCCTCAAGAATCTGCATCCTCAAATTGTGGAGCAATTTCAGAATAATGTTCCTCAATGTAAAACGGCAAAGACATCATCTGCAGTACATTATATCATCAAAAGATTCTGAGAATCCGGAAACATCTCTGTGAAGAACCAATATTGGATGCTGGTGATCTTTGGGCCCTCAGGCAGCACTGCATTGCAAACAGGCAGGATTCTATCATGGAAATCACTGCACGTGGTCAGGAACACTTACAGAAATCACTGTCTGTGTTGGCCATGCCATCCACAAATGCAAGTTAAAGCTCTTTCATGCAAGGAAGAAGCCATATGTGAACATGATCCAGAAATGCTGTCGTCTTCTCTGGGCCAAAGGTCATTTAAAATGGACTGAGAGGAAGAGAGGAGAAGGACTTTGTTATCAGCGCTCAGTTCAAAAGCCTGCATCTCCCATGGTACGGGCGTCCATTGGTGTCTATGGTAGTAGTAACTTGCACATCAGGAAAGGCACCATCAATGCTGAAAGGTGTATACAGGTTTTAGATAAACCTATGCTCCCCTTTCAGGCCACATCTTTCTTTAGACAATGATAAACCACATACTGCAGCTATCACAATGGCATGGATTTGTCATAGAAGTCTCTAGGTGCTGGACTGGCCATCATGAAATTCAAAATATCACAAAGAAGACCCAGGACTGTTGAGCAACTGGAATTCTATATCAGACAAGAATTTGACAACATTCCTCTCCCAAAGGTCCAGCAGCTGGTCTTCTCGGTTTCCAGACGTTTCCAGACCATTGTTAACAGAAGAGAGGATGCTACACAGGCTGTGTCCCAACCTTTTTGAGACATGTTGCTGCCTTTAAATTCAAGCTGAGCTAGTATTTTTCATGAAATAGTAAAATGGCTCATTTTAAACATTTGATCTGTTTTCTACATTCTTTTGCAAATAAAATTTTGCCTTATGAGACTTTTAAATCATTGCATTGTGTTTTATTTATATTTCATGCAGTGTCCCAACCATTTTGAATCAGGGTGGTGATTAGGCTGCTTTTGAAAGCAACACTGTAATTTCTACCCAACTGAAGAAGTTAAAAAGTGCTAAATATGAATAATTAAGTAAATAATTCAGTCATCAGTCATTTATTAATTATTATTGTTTTATTAATGCATTAAAGACAATCTGATGAGGGCCTGAGCCCCCCTAATGTCTAATCCTAGAATCGCCCCTGGATGCCATGCATCGATAAGCATATAGCCTATATCTTTATGTGTGCCAATGAGGGTTTATTATCAGTGCCTGTGGCTCATATTCTTTTAGAAATAGTAACGATAATAGACTAAGTATATATGAGCTAATTAACTGCATAACATTTGTGACATAGACGGTGGATTTATCATGAATAGACAACAGATGTGTTTCAAGTTTGCCGTCTCCGCTTGTCTACAGCTGTCTGTAAGGCGGGGTCAGTATTTGGCAGCTGTCTCCCGCTGTGCTCGCTCTAAAGAAGGCGGGGTCAGTATTTGGCAGGTTCGTCCCTGGAGGGTGTGTATGTGTGTGTGTCTCTCCAAGCAACGACCTGCGAGCGGGCATCCGAGCCAGTCTGAGTAAAAAAAAAAAAAACAGGAACCGCTTTAATTTCGACTGTCTTTGCAATGTTCCCCACGATATTTCTGCACCGTTCGCTGTGATCCCGCCAGAGTTACCGTCTCTCCGGACGTCGGCTTCAGAAACGAAACAAGAAATTAATGCATCTTGCTCCGCGTTCCTGTTTGTTTTGACCTGGTAAGGTACTCCGGAGCGACTGATTAGCTTCCCCTGCTAACGTCGCTTCCTCCGGTCCTCTCAGCATCTTAGACGCTAACTGACGCTAGCCTTGCTAAGCTAACTCTGTCTGACGCCTTCTGTTGTGTGTTTGTCTAAATTCCTCCTCCTGTGCGCTCCGCGAATTTGCCTGCCGGGCTTGTAGCTTCATTTAGAGGCTAATATCCAAAAGCGCACAGCGGGGTTTGAAGCCGTCTCTTGACTTCATTTGTGGCGCTAAAGGCTAACGGATAGCAACGAATAGCAGTTCCATCACATCTGTGGCTCCTCCGCAGGCACAGCAAAGCTAACCCGTAGACAGGAAACGAAAAACTCATAAATGATTAGATGTTTGAGGCTGTGTGCTTTTTCTTTATAGTGACACAAGCAAAACTGTTCAGTGCAGTCTTGTTAGGTGTAAGTTCTGTGCACATGCGATATGTGGAGTTGTGTTTTATTGCTTGGGCATCAGGAAGATGAGATGCAGTGGGGTAGTTTAGAATCACCTGGTTGTGACGGGTTTTGTTGTAGTGGAGTGAACGGAAGCAGCGTTTCGGTCCGTTTTGCAGGACTTCTTGTTCTCCTGAACTCTTGTCAGGTACTTTCGTTTTCTTTTCTGCGTATTTCTGGGCAGCTTCACTGACACAGATGCTTCCTGCTCGGCTGTGTTTGAACTGTGTGTGCTGGAATGTTCTGGTGTTTTGTGGCACACTGTTTGATTTGCAGCTCCTGAATTTTTTAAATTTAATATCTATACACACACACGTTTGGCCTGTGTTGGTCCAGATGAAGAGATTTATATTTGTAATAACAGACTGAGCAGTGTAATTTCATTGAAGTGAGGGGCTGATAGTTATTTCTGGGCTCTTTGAAATCTTGCGTAATCGAATCCGGCCACTTCCCAAAAATTAGGACGGGTTCGCCTGTAAAGGGCTGCCGTGTATATCCAAGCCAGACTTTGATTCATTATTATTCATACAATCTGGGTATTTTGGGCCATAATTAATAGGACGTAAATTGTTAAGTTCATTTGGCGACAATGAAGCACTTTGCGTAATTGATTTCAGTGCTGGGGACCGAAATGTGTGTCGTGGTACTTCCAGGCAGTTTCACGGCATATCAAAGTACATTGTTATTAAAACTAATGTGCAAAAATTAGCCTAATGGATACATCAGAGGGACAGCTCAGGTTGAGCAGTTTGAAGGAAGTCAGAGAGGCGAGGTCGAGATGTTTGGACATGTTCAGAGAAGGGAGAGTGGATATTTGGGGCAAAGGATGTTGAAGATGGAGCTGCCAGGCAGGAGGAGAAGAGTAATCCCACAGAGAGGGTTTGTGGATGTAGTGAGGGAGGACAAGAAGATGATTCAAGGTTTAGGGTGAGATGGAGGCAGATGATCTGCTGTGAAGACCCCTAATGGGAACAGTTGAGAGAAAAAGAATATTTTTTTTGTAGGGGTTTACACTCACCAACCACTTTATTAGGTACACCTTGCCAGTACTGGGTTGGACCCCTTTTATCCTTCCTAACTGCTGTAATTCTTTGTGGCATAGGTTCAGCAACAGAGATTTTGATCTGTATTGAGGTGATAGCATCACACAGTTGCCTGCTGCACATTTGGAATCAAATCTCTCAATCCATCACATCCCAGAGGTGCTCTATTGAACTGAGATCTGTTGTGAATGTTAGAAGTATTGTTTTTCACAAAGTATCGTGTACAATGAAATATTTTCTGTGGAAAGGCATTTGGTAATGATTATTAAGGGTTGTCTATATTACTGTAAATTATTTATGATGAGTAAGAAGAGTGTAGAGTCATAACAGGCCCTGTTCCCATGCTCCTCGGTGCTATTTGCAGCCACTAATATAGTAAATAATAATATGAGCCATTTGAAAAGACAGTGGGTGTTTTATCTTTTGAATGGTATAGCATTCATCAAAATAAGACCAGTATACTACTGAACACTGATTGAATTACAGGACATTAATATATAGCTAATTTGAAGGTCAGTTTGTACTGTACTGTAGCTTTAAATCTTTCTTAATGTAATAATTTGCTATTTTTCTTGGATAGTTACGCATTTCTTGGGTGATTTATAAATTTGTACTATTTGCCAGACAAAACTAGCGAACTGGATTTAAAATTGTGCTCTGATAAACATTTTATAAAATTAAAATGAAAAAAAATGTAATTACATTTCTAAATGTAATTGTTCAACAGTAGTGTGATGAAGAACTCAAGAGTTTTTAGGTTACCAACCTCAATATTTCTGCCTCAGCTACACCACAAATAAGTTTATTTTGCTGCTTTGCACTGTTCCTGTCAATGTTAGACTTGTCTGAAGGCCTTCTCAGTAAAGTGTAACCTGTTACCAGAACAGAAGAACTATTGTCTAAGAAACAGCACATATGTCTATACACAGCCTAAATTAAAGGTCAGTGGAAACGTTTGGAAAAATAGTTGTAAAGACAGCTGGATTTATTCTGACATTATATAAACACTTTGCCAAATCTGAAGTGATCAAATACAACACCTACAATAAAGCTGACCCTCATAGAGGTTATAATGGTTAGTGTTTATTGAAACCGTGTAAACAAAGTGTTGATTTAACTTCATGGAGTCTAGTTCTGGAGGTGTTGATACAAATGGGCTTAATAATGGTAGCGCAAACACCTTTCTAACAAAAGCTGAACATGTGACAGTATTTTGTTGTGAGGCTTTAGAATTAAACCGTATTAGTTTTAGTTCAGTGTAGAGTTGCATTTGAAAGTTATTTTCAACATCTATTACATCTCCAGTGATTTTTCTCATATAAAATTAAACCACGTAAATTTCAGAAAATGGTGATGAATGTAGGGAGCAAGTGGAAAAGAACCTCTAGAGGTGGAGGTATGCACTGGAGAGAAGAGGAATAAAATTCAATAGAAAAAAGACAGAATATGCATGTGAATGAGAGGGAAGCGGGTGGAATGGTGAAGATACAAGGAGTTGAGGTAGTGAAGGTGGATGAGTTTAAATACCTGGGGTATACCATCCAAAGAAACGGACAGTGCACAAGATGGACATTGATGATCCACTGACACAACCCATAAAGGGAGCAGTTGAAAGACAAAGACGTGATATCTTTTAATCTCTTAGAGTTAAAAAAAAAAAAAAAATTCATATTTGAAAATTTGGGAAAGGTGAACTGTGAGGATAGGCATGATTTAGGAATATTCAGGTAGTCATTCATTCATAAAAAATGAGTAGGACTTCAATTATGTGACCACTTTTTGTCTAAAATATATAGTTTTTACAGGCACCACCTGAAATGCACTACCAATCGCCACTGTTTGCCAACCACAGTTCTTCTTCTTTCGGCTGCTCCCGTTGGGGGTCGCTACAGCGGATCATCTGCCTCTGTCTCACCCTATCCCTTGCATCCTCTTCCCTCACACCAACCCTCTGCATGTCCTCCTTCACTACATCCAGCAACCTTCTCTGTGGTCTTCCTCGTCTCCTCCTGCCTGACAGCTCCATCTTCAACATCCTTTGTCCAATATATCCACTATCCCTCCTCTGCACATGTCCAACCATCTCAGCCTTGCCTCTCTGACTTTGTCTCCAGACTTCTCAACATGAGCTGTCCCTCTGATGTACTCATTTCTAATCCTGTCCATCCTGGTCACTCCCAGTGAAAATCTCAACATCTTCAGTTCTGCCACCTCCAGCTCTGCTTCCTGTCTTTTTGTCAGTACCACCGTCTCCAAACCATACATCATAGCAGGTCTATCCTTCTGTCACAAAGCACCCCTGACACTCGTCTCCACCCACTCCACCCTTCCTGAACTCTCTTCTTCACCTCTCTTGTGCTCTGTCCGTTGCTTTGGATGGTTGATCCCAAGTATTTAAACTCATCCACCTTTGTTACCTCTACTCCTTGCATCTTCACCATTCTACCTGCCTCTGTCTCATTCACACACATGTACTCTGTCTTGTTTCTACTGATTTTCATTCCTCTTCTCTCCACTGCATACCTCCATCTCTCTATGCACTGGAGAGAAACCATCCAAAGCAACGGACAGAGCACAAGAGAGGTGAAGAAGAGAGTTCAGGCAGGATGGAGTGGGTGGAGACAAGTGTCAGGGATGCTTTGCAATAGGATAGCAGCAAGAGTCAAAGGGAAGGTTTACAAGACGGTAGTGAGACCTGCTATGATGTATGATTTGGAGACAACGTTTGCCTACCACAATTAAAACAACAAAAACAAACTGCTACCAGGCCAATAAAAGCCGTGAAACACTGTGAGGAAACATGCAAACAGGCAATTGCCAAAGATGACTACAGCCAGCAAGACTGGAGCTCTATTCAATGAAAAATTAAAAACAGCTCAGGTGCAGGGCATGAAGGGTAAAGCTGGGTGGTCACAAGTTTACCAAAAATATGAGCATTTTAGAGCTATTTGGGCTTTGGTGTAATTCCCCATCAAAACAAATCAGTATTTTTTTCTTAAAACGCCCATCTCTAGTTAATAGCTGGTGCTTTCCTTAATAACAAGAGTAGTTTTTTCCACCTGTAGCTGGGTTTACCAAATAAATTACATTGGCTTATCTAACTATTAGGACTTGGTAAACTCAAGAGATGTTCCATACATATTCTCTGCCTGTTTTGGATCTGATTCTGAGCTATAAGGTCATTCAGATACAAAAGGCATTCATATGATTTCCTTCATTCTCATTTAGTGTACCTACCCCTAACCTGGAACCCTTCATGTGTAGACTCTCACGTATGCACATACCAACAGAGTCAGTACTCTCCAGCCACCTGCAGTGTGAGATAAGGTATGCGCGTAAGATGACCCATAGTTTTTATATGGAAAGAAAATACACACACACACACACACACACACTCACACAGCAGTCATAGCAGTGTCATAATCACACAGCTGCCTGCAGTGTGGGACTGTTGTTGCCAGGTCATTGAGTGTTTTTTTAGATGCTGTGGATAGGGTCCAAGCCAAACTAAATATGGTCCAAATTTCCCTAAAGCTGGACCCACACTGCCAGAAAATAGCCAAAACTAATACCACTTTGTTAACACATTTAGAAAATGTCTCTCATAATTTTATTTTGTATTTAAAAATCTGAATGTTGCTTGCTGATTAAGATAAGGGTAAACAGAAGACTTAAGTATTCAGCAATGGGAAAAACAACAAAGTCACATGAAAAGGGATAGCGATATCAAAATATTTAGCTACAAGCTGAGGAAATCCAAAGCACTGCCTTCTGCTGCATATTAAACCAAAACTGGCCTAAGGCAGTGTCATGCTGTGTGTCACTGACCTGGCTCAAAGATTGTGTAAATGGAGATGGTTCATTGGGCGGCTGAAATAACAAAAGCTTCTATGCTGGGGGAAAAAAATCAAACTATTTTTCACGTGTCGTCATTTACCCATGAATATCAGAAAAATGACCTACAAGACTGTTTAACTTTCAGATCCCGGATTTGAACTATTCACAGAAAACAGAAGAAAATCCTCCCTTGGTTGTTTTTCTGTCGTCACAGTTCATGTGGACTCAGGCATGGTTTGCGTGTATTGTGATCGCTCCCAAACATGGAACTCGCACTGCTTACTATCATTGTCATTGAATGTAGGAAAAATAGACAGGTGTAAAGATCTTAGCTTACAAAATTGTTTATACCTTGGTCACATTATCTTTGCAACCAAGATGAACCAATGAGTGGCAAGCTATGACACATACACATAGAGTTCGGGGTAGGTAGAGCAAGTCTCATGCACAGAAGCTTCTCATTGCAGCTTGCAGGATTTTAAGGCTCTTTTTGCTCATGTCTTAATGCCTAATACCTTAAAAGGCCATGAAGCCTTCAGATCTTGGTGGGTCACAGCTGTTTTGGCAACAACAATAGGCAGAACCAGTAGTTAGGCAGGAGTGGTCATAATCTCTTAGCTATTTGTAATTATTGCAGTCTACATGTATGTACAGTTTGAAAATGTTATAATTAGGCTACTCTAAAACTTAAATAATTTATTCCATTTAATCTGTTATTAAATAAACAACATGCATGTCTGGAAATGTTGACATTGTGTCTTTTTGCTTTTATTATGAGCCCGGTTCTTAATATTAGTGTTGATTTCATTTGAGAAGCAAAGGGACACCAATTGAGTATACAATTAGGCAGATGGAGAAATCCTGTACTGAGCAGCTGGTTGGGGTTAAGTAATCTGGGGGTGACACCGTGTTCTCAGTAGGCTTAAGGCCAGTGCCCTAACTGTACAGCATCTGCTGAGTGTTTTGGGCAGCTGAAGAGATTGCACAGTGATATAGACATTTTAATGGCAATATAGGACGACACTGTATCTTGAACTCTGCTACTATATTCTATACTGATTCGCAGACCTTTGTATTGCATTTAGTCTGTGGTTGCCTGCCCGTGTGGGAAAGTCCCGAGAGCTCAATATTTCTTAGCGCATTGGTTTCTGTCTTTGGTTTTGGTTATCTTGATTAGTTTTGATGCCCTGTTCATGTTTTTTTTGTCATGAACAGTTACAAACTGCCAGGAACTTTGCGAACGAGTTATGTTTTTAATAGCTGTAAAAATAATGGTTTAGTTTTGTTAGTGTGTAATGCATCTAGGGTAGTGCGATCTTCGCCATAATCTGATAGTGATATCGACAATAACCAATACTGTTGCCACAGGGGTAGGGCAGTGTAGGAACATAACATGCATGCAGTGTGGCCCAAACTCAAACGCAACAGAGCTCTCCCTCCTGGGAGTTTATTGCCCACTTCCAGCAAGAGGAAAAAGGTATGCTTTACCAGCAGGCAAGCCTAGTTTATCTGGAACAGTGAATCATTCAGCCTGTTGCAATTAGTCACTGTAAGTAGACAGATATCACAAAACAGAGATTTGTTTGGCTCTTTATTTTTTTTTGGGGGGGGGGGGGGGTTATGTAGTTTTATTAACTCTGTCTGTTTTTAATGTGCAAAATGGCTCACCAGTTATTCACTTACCAAAACACACCCAGTGAAACAACAAACCTCAGTCAATCAGTTAGACCTTAAAACCTAACGAAACATGCTTACCCAGGGATAGGTAGGCCAATGCTTTGCTAATAGCTAATACATTAATTCAACCTTGACCTCACAGATGAGCTTTCCTGACTTGAACTTGGCAGTAGTGCTGCTTGGATTGGATTGAAGAGTAAAGTACTAAAGTCTGTTTGCTGGCACCAAATCCATGCTGCTCTGGAGCCGTTTAGGTCAAGTAATTTCTTACCTAGGATCTGGAATTAGCTGTGCTTATTTGTTCATCACTGGCTTTTGTGTAGAAACTAATTTTAATAAGATGTTGGGGTATTTTGATTCCTTTTCATCTCAACACATTAGGTCTACTGTTAGAGTGTACATGTCATGAATAGAATAGGCACTGTCCATTACTCTGTTTGGAGGACTGAATAATATGGCTAAATTTATAACAACTGAATATAATAAAAAATCTTTTTATAAACATTTAGAAACTGTGAAGAGAATCCTAATGGATTCAGACTATTGTTGAAAGACACCATGTCTTGGATAAGAGTAGATATGCATGAGGAACAATTTTTTTGATAATTATTTATATAAAACAATGTAGTGAAGTCCAGAAACAGTGATATAAATTGTTTCCCACCCTTAATCTTTTGTTTACAACACTTTAAGCACAGAGCATTTGTGGATTCTGTTCCGCACTTCAGTTTTCCCACATAGCTCATTACTCTGGATACATGGACGTGTTCTTTCTTTTACCACAAGTGGAAGAGTTAAGGCAAATATATAAATTGGTACGTTTCTATGACATTTTTCCCACTGTTACAAATTGAAAACTCTGTTTCTAATATAACACTAGAAACATATTGCATGATCTTTAGCCATGTATTTTGCTGCTTTTCCTGTCATAGTTGAAGAACTCAAGGGAGATGTAGTTAGGGCATCTAAAAGAGATAATCGACTCTGCATTAAACAGCTTTATGTTCGGCGCATGTGAAAATCAAACACTGACTCCTGGCTAGAGGGTGGCAATTGAGCAGGAAATCCTCACTGATCTAAGCTCATTTGTGTACCCCTATTGGTGAGAACATAAACTGCATAAACTTATTGACTAAAATAACTTTAAATAAACTTAATTAGCCTAAAGGCTTAGCATATGATAGATTTCTTCACTTCAAATACTTTAGGCAGCTAAAGCTATGATAAATTACTTCCTCTTTTTTTCTGTGGGTCTATACTTTAAACTCTGTTCCCATTTTGCTTGGTCACTGTTTCCATGCTCTTCTTTCTGCTCATTTGTCAGCATACGCTCACAGCTGGTGTTTTGATCTATTGTTTACACACAGGCACTCAAACACAGATGGGAATGACAAGACTTGTACTATCCTGTGTAAGCTATTAGTTCTGTGTTAATTGAGCTTTATTTTGTCAGCATATAGCACTACAAATACTGTTTTGGATTTTCCGTCTCAATTCACAGAAGTCTGACTTCCTCATTGTTCTGTCACTGTTTGTATAGAGATACCAAGTATGCACAGTATATAAAGACAACAGTATATCAGCAGGATACTGGCTGGTATCTTAGAGTGCATTGGTTTGGAAATTTCCATTAATATGAGACAGAGAAAAAGACGATACAGCTTGATGCTAAATCACTTTAGTTCAGCGTCACTGCCTGAAAGGAGGCTGCGCCCAGAAAATCTTTGCAAAGGTTGAGCTAATAATCTGGGATATGCTTTGATGGTGCCTTGAAAGACATGAAATGTCTCACACTAGACTTAGAAAAGTTTTTGTGTCCATTTGCATGGGATTTAGGATTATGCTTACGCACCCTGCACAGACATAGTTGCATACCATCCTCCCATAAAATAATAGAGCCTTAGCCTGATGGTGATGACGCTGTGTGTAGGCCGGATGCTGATTGGTTGAAAAGTGGACCTGAACAAGAAGGGATGTGACAGTGCTGTTCACCACAGAAGGAAGAAGTGCGAAGAAATGATCAAAGATCAAGAAAACAGCACAAAAAGCAGAAAGTTATTTTTAACATTGTAGCTCATAGACCATACTTGCACATATTTTTTACACTGCCCCCAGTGACAGTACACAGCTATAACATGTAGACGACATTAGGGTTGGGGAATTTGCTCCATAGTCCAATCATCTTGTCGTCCCCCTTTGATATCAGCAATAACCGATAGCAGCACCTCCAGGTGAAGAGCGTAACATGCGTCCATTAGAGTAGCAGCCATCCACCCTTGATAACGTTATGTGTGGCCCAAATGCAAAAACCTCAGAAGAGCCTTAAACATGTTGAAAAAGCATCTTTAAATAATTTAGCTTTACCTTAATTAACACAAGTCGACAGATATCTGCTGAACAGTTGAAACAGTGAAAAGTCACAATATTTTGCCTTTTTTTTACCTTAGACCTATAGCTTTATATCATCCCGTTTGTTTGTTGGGTTGTTTGTTTTTTTTCAATGGGTTGCCTGTCGTCCCCTCTTGACCGTGTGCCTCCCCACATGCCGGGAGTATTTTACTGACGATTCTCGATGGGGAAAAAGGTTATGGGACAAGATACAAAGCATCTGCAAACTCGGTCATGTTATGCTCTTATTTAAAAATCAATACAACAGTCAGCAATTCCCTCTTTTTGTTTTCTGTCATTTGATGATAAGCATGGGTTAGTGTATCATCTCAGCAATCACACACATCTTCAAATGGTGCTGAAGTTCGAGCATGAAGCATGAACTGTGTGTGTTCCTGCGCACACCCAGTCAAATCTGTGTTTCAATTCGTTATGTGTGGAGATGCGACATGAAACTCTGGCAAGGCACATTCCATTTATTATGAATCTCATAATAACAATGTTAATTTAATGGGTCAAGGGAGAAATTAGCCAAAAATTGCCATGATTGATAAGCTATTGCCATCCCTTTGATTGTTGCCAATCACTGATGTCGTCGTCCATCGGCACAACCCTAGATGGAATTCTGTAAACCTTAGTGTAGGTTCTGCGTAGAACCAACACATAACCATGCTGATCCCTTTAAGCCTAGTAGGCCAACAAGCTTGCAGGGTGCCTACATGCTTGGAAACTTTTGATGTCCTTTTTTCACAGTAGATATCAGTTTCATTATAATAAGAAGCATATGATGTACAAGATAAAAATGATAGATATGAGACATTTATATCCTCATGCAAAATTTATGCAGAGATTATGCACCCACTGCTTTAAGTGTGAACCACGCCTGAATGTTAAAATGACAACTGCAGTTCCTTCACAGTATTAGGGTGAAATGGATCTATTAAATGAAGCTAAGTATCCTTGGTCATGCTTTTTTGGCTTAATTTTTAGTAGACAGTGGGTAATTATTTGAGATGTGATGGCTCCACACTATGTTGTGGTTGGAGACATTATCATTTGACCACAAAACACCAGTATATTACTTACGGCTATATAAAGTTGGATATATTAGTGTGAGCTCCAGGGGCAAAATTTAAAATATAGTTTCCCACGTCTTGAGGGGCAAGAGAAATAATTAAACATGATGTAAACCATGTTAACAAAAAGTCCCTTTAACTTTATCAGGCTGGTTAAGTAATGGCACACTGTCATCTAGACTCGGGCCACTGCAATGAGAAATTCCCTCATGGCTTCATTCATGACAGTAACACTGAGAGCCTTAGTTATATGTTTCATATGTGAGTGTTCCTCATTACTTAGACCAATATATAATGGATGTCTTCTTCAAATTGCACAGTCCACATGCAAATTAACTGTATGGCTATATATATTTTGTTATAAGGAGTTTTTTAAACAAAATATTTTTGTGATCAAAATGTTTTCGTTGACAAAATATCTGGGTTTGGTTTGTAAAGTGTAAAAAAGCTTAATAAATAGAAAAAACCTTGCATGACTGTTCACCCAGATGGCAACCAAGCAAACTTTATGCAAATGTCCTGAACAAAATGCTGCTTTCCCTCCACTCCCACTGTTGGCAACACAGAGCTGCACTTGTGTTTCCACTGTAGGCGTTAAAGCTTTTTTCAATGTCAAAGCCCTTCTGGGGAGCAAAAAAAGAAGTTATTTTGCTGTTTTCCTCGAAAGGCACATCAGTCCATTGAAATTTTATGACAAATGACTTGACGGGCCTTGATAATTAATTTATTATTGTGTCAGCTAAATATCTGAAAATTCCCATTGCAGTTTCCAAGACTCTTAATTTGTTTCTAAATATTGCATTGTCTGAGTGGCAGTCCAAAATGATACCACCACTGCTCCAGTCCCTTGCGCAGGCATAGCCATCAAATTCTCTGACCTCAAAAAAATTGGGATAACCAACATTTCACAGCCAATCAAAACTGTCTTCAACCTGAGATAGTATGAGATAATATTAACAAATATGTCTTAACCTAACAGTTGTATTTGTCAGATGTTTCCTACATCTTAAAAATAAGTAAGGGAAAGACTGTTCATGTTTTGTGAGTGAAAGAGATAAGGTCTGAAAAGAAGATGTTCCACAAAGACATGTGCTTATTTATTCATCACAGAATGGGCAAGTAAGAGAGGAGCAGCTAAACTAGGCTAGAGCATTGAGCTGCTGCTGCTGATCCAAGGGTGAACACTGGCTTCACAGCCTCTCTCTTTTTTTTTCACCTGATCTTCTCCTTTTACCTCTTTTGCTTTTTTCTGTTGTTTCCAGTGTTAGCAGTGTTTATAAGCAAGGTAATTACCAACTTTCTTTTTTAGGTGTATGAAAATCTAAAATGTCAAATACTAAAAACTGCCTATGTAAAGGCTTTGTGTGGAAGATTCTTCTTGATATCTCCTTTGTAATTGTACTCTTTCAATTCTTTTGCCATTGTCATTGTGATGCTGTTTTATTCTCTATAACTCTACTTCTTCTTGTTCCTCAGTCTATGTGCATAAGAAGTAACCCAGAAGTAATAGAGTTGTAATTTCAGAATTGTAAGATAAAGTAAAAACCCTGACCAAAGGGAAAATTTTGGATATATGTACATAACCTGAAATTGAAAATGTTAACTGTCCTAAGTTCACTAATTTCCATATATTGTCATCTTCATTACTCTGTTTAATCCCTTTTTACAGTTGCATGATATCATTGCATTCCGTGCACTCCATTGGTCTACTTCTGAAGCTTAATTTGTACCTCTGCTGTGAGTCTCTGTGAAGTGTGCGGCAAACACAAGTGGCCAGCACTGCCGCCAGCATTCATAACTGCGTTGACTGCGTTGATAGTTGTTGTATGTGTTGTAGTTACATTTCTAGTGAGTTGCACGTTGGTTTACACCATAGGATCTGGTGTAGGGTTTCAGAAGGGTCTGCAGCTACAACATGCCCTTGGTTTCGATTCAACGCAGAAGCATAAAAGCACTGTAATGTTGCAAGAGAAGCTACATGGAACACAGTGGACATTGTTATATTTTTCTTTTATTTACTTAACCTTCTCCTATATTTAGGGGAAAACTAATAAATAATATTCTGAATATCAAATTTTCTAATTCTCATAGACAAAATCTGAATTATAACATGTATATTATTTCACCTTAAATACTTCCTGTCTGCTGTTTGTCATTCATGCTTTTACCCTTTTAGAAGTGGGTTGGGTGAATAGCAAAATGATGAGCTGCAAATGACATGCCACTAAAGAATACAATAACCTATTTCCAGCTGGGTTGGTCTGTTAAATGTAGAGCCAGGCTGGCTTACTGCTAAAAGTCAAGTAAAAGACTTAATGCTAATGGCAGACAGCTTAAAATGTGCACAAGCAGGTTTTAGGTCAGCTTTCACAACACCATACCTTTGGCGTTGCTAGGCGTGTGTATGTGGATTTTTTTTAGGTATTACAGCTCCAGTCTTGATGTGGGTACACTGTAATACAGGCTTTTATTTCCAAATAGTTTATCTTTGAACCCCCATCTATTAATGTTTTATATACAGTAGACTGCTACAGCTGTGTGTAATATGACAACATATTAGCTGCTGAGATCAACATAAAAGACTAGCTGTGCTGGGCAGGTTTTTGATTTGCTTCCTGTTATGCAGGTTCTTGCAAAGCAGTTGAACATTATGAATGACTAACAAGAGCTAATAGTAGTAGAAAATTAACACAATTTTTTGAGGTGAAATACCTCAAAAAATGCCTAAGACATGTGATGAGCACTGACGGTGACATGAAGTTTTAATTCCATAGTAGTTCCATAGATAGTAGACATCTGTATCATATCTGTATCTATATTTTGTTTGTGTTCATCTTTGTGTTTTTTGGCTGTGAGCCTGTGTACATGTGAAAGGTCATTCTCATGTTGTACACTTTAAAAAAATGTCTTGTGTAAGGGTCACAGAGTGTAAATGATTTGACACCCAACCCAACACATCTGTGCAGAAATATAAGGCATTCAGTGTTTTTATAATGGATTTATGGTATTTTAGGCAATAAAAGTTGATAAAGTTCAATGAGATCGTGTTTGTGGCAAGTTTCACCTTTTTCACATTTTTAGTAACGACTCAACGAGAGCGTGACTTTGTATTTTACATAAGATTTTATTTAGTTTAATTCTATTTATGTTTTCAATTCAGTTGCTTTTGTTAGTTTCCATTCTGAGTTGTAATTGTTTCAGAATGTTTTGTTTTACCTCAGAATTATTAGTTTCACTATGGGCTTTAGTATTATATATGGAAGTATTTGTCAGGTTTAAGACATTCAGAATAGACATTAAAATATAAACGCAACACTCTGAGGGTACTTGAGTCTTGTCAACATCCAAGTCCTAATAAACAGATGCACCAATACATTGTGATGGGTATTGTGTTAACATACTTGATCAAATTCACAAAGAATAAAACTAAAGATAGTATCTACTTATATTTTACTTTTGTAAGCACACAATATCATTTTATTTTTTATTTCAATTAAGTAAAATTATTTTTCCACAGCTAATTTAATTTACTACTTTAACCTTGAACCTAAGGTAGTAATTTCTCCCAAGATCTGTTTGTGAGCCAAGTTATTTTATTATTACTTCTATGGACATTCTTGTAAAGGGAACACTGAAGAGAAACGGGAAAAGGCTGGAGTTGAACCCGGGCCACTGCAGCAATGACTGCTGAGCTTTAGTCCATGGTGTGCACAGCCTACCAGGTGGAACACCAGGGCACATCAAAGTTCTTTTTTCCATTTTTGTTTTTGATTTAGGATAGTGCAGTATGGCAGTGGCTAACACTGTTGCCTCATAGAAAAAATGTCCTGGATTTGAATCCACCGGCCTGCTGAGGCCTTTGTGTGGAGTTTGTGGGTTCTATCCAGCCTCCTCTAAATTCTAAACTGACTGTATTATGTCTACTATCATACTTAAAACCTCCCTGATGAAAGATGGAGTTTTTTAGGTTAAACATGATATTTTAAAAAAGAATGCATTGGAGATTTTGGCTTTTTAAGTCTCTCTTTTAAGTGTGTGTGTGTGCGTGCGTGCGTGCATTTTCTTGCCATAGATAAAGTCAGCCAATCATTGAGAATGAAAAGGAGAGAAGATAAGCAGAAATCCTCTGTGGGGTGTTGAGGTTTGTTTTTAACATTAGAAGAGAATTCCTACTTTAACTACTTCCTCCAACCTTCTCTGTGTCACTTTGTACTTTGCTGATTTTGCTTGATAGTTAAGCCAGTGATGACAGATGATGCTGAGTTAAACTACTTTGATCTCTTTGATTAGCAGGGTTTCAAAACATGGTGCAAGTTAGGTGAAATTTGGTGATTTATTTATGAATTGTTGTGAATATTTTATTTTCTTTGTGGTCCTGGACTCTGTTTTGATGGAACAGACACTATTTGCCTGATCAATCGTTCAGCCTAACAAGACTTTTCTTCTCATACCTCATAAATTTCTTTCATTTTTAACAATTATTTCGGCCTTTAGCATGTAACATATAAGAAAACAGACCTTTCAGTTTACTTTGCACATAATTTGAAGTTTTCCTTGGTGTTTTCTTTCAGTGACGTGTGGTCATAGCAGTCATCGCAGCGGATCATCTACCTACATTTCACCTTATCCCTTGCATCCGCTTCTCTCACACCAACACTCTTTATGCCCTGCTTCACTACATCCATGAACCTTCTCTGTGTTCTGCCTCTCTTCCTCCTGCCTTGTGCTGCTCCTTCAACATCCTTTGTCCATTATATTCACTATCCCTCCTCTGAACATGTCCAAACCATCTCAACCTCACCTCTCTGACTTTGTCTCCAAACTTTTCTACCTGTGCTGCCCATCTGATGTACTCATTTCTAATCCTGTCCATCCTGGTCACTCCCAGCGAAAATCTCAACATTTTTAATTCTGCCACCTCTAGCTCCACCTCCTGTCTTTTTGTCAGTGCCATCGTCTCCAAACCATACATCATAGCAGGTCTCACTACCATCTTATAAATCTTCCCTTTCACTCTTGCTGCTATCTGTCTGTCACAAAGCACCCCTGACACTCGTCTGCACCCACTCCACCCTTCCTGCACTCTCTTCATCACCTCTTATTTACACACGTATTCTTTCTTGCTTTTACTGACTTTAATGCCTCGTCTCTACAGTGCATACCTCCACCTCTCCAGGCTCTCATCCACCTGCTCCCTACTCACTACAGATCACAATATCATATCATAGTACACGGAGACTCCTGCCTGACTTCATCCGTCAACCTGTCCATTGCTATTGCAAACAAGAAGAGGCTGATCCCTGATGTAATCCCACCCCCACCTTGAACCCATCTGTCACACATCATCACTGTCTCACTGTCCTCATACATGCACCACTTTCACATATTTCTCTGCCACTCCTGACTTCCTCATAAAATTCCACAGTTCCTCTTTTGGCACCCTGTCATATAAAGAAACAGTGAAACTCCTTCTGACCTTCTCTATACTTCTCCATCAGCACTCCTAATGCAAACATGCATCTGGAGTACTCTTTCTTGTCATGAAGCCATTCTGCTGCTCACTGATTATCAGCTCTCTTCTTAACCTGGCTAAACTACCTGGTTAGTTGTGAGTACAGTCACCTGGATACCTAGCCTGTAACTTCAACTCAGCGCTAAAAGTCCCACTTGTAAATCTTTGCAGTCAGTTTTCACTTTCATTCTCAAAGTTCTGACCATACCTAATGATTACTTTCAAGTTTATTTTTGCACCCTCTGCCCCCTAAGCTAAAAGAGATGATTATCTCAAAGTCAAATATTAACTCATTCTTTACATTGGCAGTGGTTGACTGTCAGAGGGTGAACTGCTCTCATTTTAGTCTTTATCCTAGATCATAGAATTTCATGTTCTGTCTTTAGCACTTTGTGGTGTTATTTTTACTGGTAAGGCAAGAAATGCAGTCAGAAAATGCCAGAAGACTAGCAGAGCCATACATTTGAATTTAGTTAGTTAGTTAGCCCCAAAGGAAATTTCAGGATCCAGCGGCTTACACAATACAAATGACTCTTGAATGCTTATTAGACGCCAGAACATTGTAGTGTTTTGGCATCCAATGCGAAAACGTGAAAATAATTATACCAGTCATTTTATCCACTGTCACAGCTGTTGCGAGGTAAACAATAGGATTATGGATTATAGTGCATCCTAATTGAAATGTGTGAGCTTATGGCTTTTTGCTGCCTTATTGTTTAGCTGTGCCTCTTCATGTAAACTTTTCAGTGTGTGTGTGTGTGTGTGTGTGTGTGTGTGTGTCTTTGTCTGGTTCTTATTCTTATTTTTCCCACTCCTCCATAACTCTTAATTTTATCATTATACTAGTATACCTCCCTCATTGCTGAGCAGGAGGTTATTAAGGATGATAAGCTTGCGGTTAAGACATAAAACACAAAGAGCAGTTAAGTAACTGACCAAACCCTCACTTTAGAGACCTTGAAGAGTATATTTTCATGGCAGACAAGGCCTTGGTTTAGGAATAGTGTCTAATCTCTTAAGCATCATTGTCCTCATCTGCCTTCCTTAGTTTGATAATGCTCAAGTTTTTTTCAACCTGTCAGGCTTTTGTACTGCGGCTAGTGAATTAATAATCAACAATATTCAACAGAACAAAGTAGTTAGGATTTTCAAAATGACTTAGTATTCTGAGAACAAAGGCATCTAGTTTATGGGCTCTGACCCAGTACAAGAGTTTTAGTGGAATATCAGGATTTTCTCTGGCTTTTAAAGAGGCTTACACTGTAGCAATTCCAGTTCATTTGGTTTTAGAGAAATTAGAGGCTGAAGATTTCCTTCAATAGTGATAATTATGAGCAAATATAAGACTATTGAACAGACCATTTGATAAGCTTTAATAAATGGGAAGCCAAAAAATTAAAATCAGTTATGCAGTCATTAAATCATTAAAAAAAAGATATTAAATACCCTTCTTCTAATTATTTGCAGGCAACAGTTTAGTGAGACGGGAACAGTGTGTTTAACAGTGTTTGTGTGTGTGTGTGTGTGTGTGTGTGTGTGTGTGTGTGTGTGTGTGTGTGTGTGTGTATATATACATATACACAAGAGCCATAGCTTTATCTGAAAATGCTAATATGCAAAGTCCACAAAACCCAGAAATAGCATTCAGTGTAATTAGAAGGTCATAACAAGGATTCAGGTTTTACATTAACCAAACAAAGGAAAAGGACTCATTTTATTTTTAGTGCTTAGTCAGTACACTAGACTTTATCACTGTTATCATTGTTTGAGGTGCTTTATGCATTGCATAAACTGTAGTTTTCAGAGTTTACAGCTTTTATAGCATCGCACAAGGTTTTATTTCCATATGGTTATTGCCAGGTCTCTTAAAAAGGTGTGTTATTGGCTAGAACTGTACTCTATTACTTACACTCACGATTGAGATGAATGTTTGAGGAGATTTGGGTACTTGTCGTTTCTGTGATCTTACTCCTTTTGCAAACATATATACTTTTAAAAGATATCTCAAACTCAGGCAAAATCTTTATCCATTGAGAGTGCTAAGGCTTTGGTGAGCAAGACACAGAAACCGGCAGGGAACTTAGTTGAGATTTAAGATTTGTCTCAACTCAGTATTTTCCTGTCATGTCAAGTTCTGTTTCTGCTCATTTCTACTGCTGTGCTTCTCTTGATGTAGAGGTGCTGCAAACTAAGTAGGTCAGGTGGATTGTGTAACACACACAGCAAAAAGGTGAATAAAAGGAAAAAAGAGAAACAATAGGGAAGAAGGAGTAACAGACAAAGGTGTATTTGAACAGAAAAACAAGAGTGAGAGTTGCTCTGGAAAGAGAATCCATGGTTCCATTCATTTCTTAACCATGTATTTACATTTGCTGCAAGGCTGAAACCTATCCAAGTAAGGTTCAAATCCATTTTGAAAGTGCAGGAGGAAGTGAAGATAATGAAAAGGAACTATTTTCTTAATAAAAGCAAATATTTTGTGTTATTGCTGAACATTATTAAGTACTTTTAAGTTTTTGGAAAAATTTGAATTCAAATTTAAAGAATACAGTGTTAGGTTTTGGGATTGAAGAGAATTTTTAAGAGACTGAAATACAGTCATCTGAAATAGAGATTTTTCACAAGACTCCATGCTAATAATAAAATGCACTTGATTACTTGTTCATCGGCAAGTGTGAGCACCTCTAAAAAAGCAGAAGTTTTAGCAGTTTTGCTGGTCTGAAGCATTCAGGTGTGTATAAACACAATGCCACAATCTCCAGAGGAATGGAGGTCCAAGCAAGTTCACCCCAAGGTCAGAATGTGCGAAGCAAATGGCAAAAACAAAAAAACAATAGCTAAATCTCAGATTCTACAGGCCTCAGTTACCATGTTAAATGTTAAAGTTCATGACAGAAGAATTACAAGACTGAACAACAACAGCTTGTCAGCAAAGGTTGCCAGGAGAAAGCCTCTTCTCTCTTAAAAGAACATGGCAGCATGACTTTGATTTACAAAGTTGCATCTGAACAAACCACAAGACCTCTGGGACAATGTCATTTGGACGGACCAAAGTGTAGATGAGATGCTTGCCTATAATGCACAGTGCCACATTTGGCAAAAGCCAAACACACCATATCAGCACACCTCATAACTGTCAAGCACAGTAATGGAGGGATGATGATTTAGGCTTGTTTTGCTGTTTTTGTAGCCACAGGAGCTGGGCACCTGGCAGTCATTGAGCCAACCTTAAACTCCTCTGCATACTGAGGTGTTCTAGAGTCAAATGTAAAGCCATCTGACAGCTAAAGCTTGGCTGAAATTGTGTCATGCAACAAGGGTAATCCAAAGCACACCAGCATATCTGCAAAAGAATGGCTGAAAAAGAAAAAATCAAAGTGTTATAGTGGGCCAGTCAAAGTCCAGACCTCGATGTAATTGAAATGCAGGACTTTTAAGAGAGCTGTGCATAAACGAATGCCCTCAAACCTCATTGACATGAAGCAACCTTGTTAAGAAGAGTGGGTGAAAATTCCAACACAACTGTATGAGACTGATTAAGTCATACATGCTTGCTCTCAAGCCCCGTAGTGTAGTGGTTTACATTTTCACTTCACTCAAGTAAAAGGTGTCTGGTTTGATTCCAGGTGGGGACACAAGCCCCTCTCACTATGGACGGTTGCGTCAGGAAGGGTGTCCTGCGTAAAACCTCTGCCAAATTACCAATGTGAATGAATCCGCTGTGTCGACCTCTTGGAGAGAATACAAGGGAGCAGCCAAAGGCGCTCAAGCTCATGTTTTCTTTTCTTTTCACTGCAAAAAATAAAATTTGTCGCCATATTTACATGCATACTAGCTTAATAATATTGAAACGTTTTCACCTAATGCATGCTCAGACATGTTATCATGCTCCCATGCCATGGCTTGCCCAAATAATCACACACCTTCACACAATAGCAACATTAGGACATGAAGTTGCAGAAATCAGTAGGAACACACCTAATACACACATAGATTAATTGTGATGCTTTGTGTATATGGGCAGGCATAGGTGTGTAAGACACTCTGGAAAAAGCTTTCTATACCAACCTGTATCAGTTTAATTATTTTAATTAGTCCTCCAGCTGATTTTGGACATCCTGACAACCTCAGTGTGAAGATTTGATTAGAAAGGAAGGCAAGAAGAAAAAAGAAAAGTTGACAAAAACAAATGAAGAAGAGAAAATGAGCTTATAAAACAGAAAAACTGGAGGAGAATCACAGAAAACCAAAATAGGCGAAATTCAGTTTAGCACCGTTACTTTAAATAAGAAGAAATGGGAAGAGAAAATGACCACACTAAGCTTTAGCTTTTGTTGAGAGTGAAAAGAAAAGGACAGATGTTTTTGTGGGATTTTACTGGTGTGATTCTGATTCTAGTGTTGAGGCCCAATGCATATTTTACTATCAATTAACCAAAAATACACAGTGTTAGAATAAAAAGTTTATGGATTAGCTGTGCTTTCTGTGTTTCATTTTCATTTGTCACCAGCATCCAGTAAATGACAATATGTAGTTTTATTACATTTCTGATTTTAACAAGTCATTGCTGTAGTGTGTGTGCGTTTAATGTGCCATATTTCTAGCTTTCAAACCGCATAGGTGCTATTTTGCCATCAAAGATGGAGAAATGTTTGTGTTTGATTATTGAAAGAAGCTAGTCATATATTTATTAACACAGTGTCTGGTTAATTAAAACGTTCCATCTTTTTTTTCCTCTCTCCTGACCTCTGTCTCCTCCATCATCCTGTTTTTTTCTTCTTCCATCATCTCCTTTTCTTTTTCCATCCATCCTTTTTCGTTCCTTTGTGTCTCTTCTCAGCATAGCTAGAAGGGAATCCTGCTCGAGGGATTAGCGGTCTGTCAATGAGGAACTACCGGCTCATCTTCTGCCACAACCTGAAGCAGCCATAGATGGTTCAGTGGTTCACTGGCCAGGGGAGGAGAGGATAGAACACACTTTCACTGCTACACGGTGAGTATGCACACACACATACTCATTTAGCCACATTGGTGACTGAAGGGAAACATAAACCCAGCACATTCCTAAACGTTGATCATAGATAACACACAGATGCACATCATTTTGAGTGCGTTGGAAACATTCTGGATGACTATAATCTGCAGTGGATTACAGGACCTATTTAACTATCATACCTTCATAAACCTACAAGATATTTAGATATTTAAAGCTGATCACCTAATGAGCAGTGTGGAAGTTTTGCAGTGCAGTCAATTATTGTGCCAGGGAAAATTCACTATAATGTTTCCAAATAACTAACAAGTCAGTAATATTTTTAAAAGATACAAGGGCGTCTCTTTGTTAACGATTTCTTAGATTTCGTTTTATTATCTTTATGATCCCTTAGGGCATAAATGGTGCCGATTTGGGTAAACAGAGAGCACATGATCTTATAGTCTAGAGTGCTGAAATCTGCCAGGGGCCATAAAATCAGCTGACACCAGCACATCATATAAATATAATTCACAAAAAAACTATAAAGGATATGTTCGTGGCCTTAGCACTGTAGTTTGTATATTACAAAAAAAGTAAAAGTAAACAAAAGAAACTATTTAAAACATATTTTTACTGTATATTGTTGTAACTGGCAGGAGGTGTACAGAGAACAAGACATTGATAAATCCTGTGAAGCATTCTTAGGACATTTCCTTTTGCTGTATGATAAACATTGCCCAATCAAACAATGTAACACAAAATATAGCTATGCAGCCTGCCCATGGCTCACAAAAGGCTTACATAATGCCTGTTAAAAGAAAAGTACTTTGTACAAAGAATTTATAAAGTACAGAACTAAAGACTATGAAAATAAATGAAAAATATAAAAAATAAACTGAATGGAATCATGAGAACATGTAAAAAAGAATACTATAGTAAATTATTGGATAGGAACAAGAATAACATTAAAGGAACTTGGAAAACATGAAACACCATCATTAAGAGTGATTCTAAACAGTTAAACTATCCTTTACATTTTATTTCTCATGACAAAACTATTACTGATCTGGATAATGTAGTAAATGTATTTAATAAATTCTTTGTAAATGTGGGACCAGACCTGGCTGCAAAAATCCCAGATCCAGGACCATCTACGGAAAGTACAAATACATTTTATTCTGTCTTCTTTTGTTTACATGTCTGAAATAAACTAAACTAAACTAACTAACTAATTAACTAATCATGATTGATTGCATTTACAACATCATGATCATTTGATATATAATGTAAGATTAACTTCACTGGAACAAACCGAGATTACATTACTGACAAACTGATGTTCCTCCTCCGATGCTTGCATTTAGATTAGTCGCCAAACGACCAACGTGAAAAACAGGTTTTTGGTTTTTTTTGCAGCCTATAGTTTTCCTTGGCTTATTTTGCATTGATTTCCATTCCATTGTGGATGGCATTCTCGTTTGCATAGAGACTAAGGAGTGAGGACAGCAGAGGGCATAACAAATGATTGTGGCATGGGAATTTGTCTTTGTCATTGTGACCTTTCTTGTTTGGCATTTAAGACATTTCTTATGGGACTGAATGATTGGTACAATATTACTGTTTGCAGACAACAGACAATCAGCAACTTTTTATTGTGATAATTTTATGTATTTTGTATTAGTTAGAATGAATATTGAGGGGTTTTTATTGGTTTAAACTACTCAGCTGTGCAAAAATCAGTACCTTTTTAGAACAGTTTCACAAAAAACTAAGCATTGGACTCCTTGCTGCCCCACCTGCTCTCTTTTTAATGAAAGAGTCAGGTGTGCATACCTTTGCAGGTCACTAACCAGTAGCTGCTGTCCATTGTCCCTGCCCCCTCCCACTTGCAGGCATATAACAGTGTGTAAAACCAGCCACTCCTTTATGAGTGAGATTGATGTTCTGATAACTATTATTCTTGTAATCCACATGCATTGCTCTATAAGTCTTCATGATGATCAGCCTGAGGTGCAAGTATGAAGATGTTCTGTCTGCATCCTTCACCATTTCATCTCACTTTATGCCTAAACTCCGTTGTTTCTTCTTTTGGAAGACGTGAGGTCTTGGCGGGGTTGTGGTGAGGAGGAGGAGGAGCAGGAGGCCATGAGGAAGAGCGTGTCTCCGTTGCCAGGCAACGAGGGCGGGAGCTCAGCCAGCACCACACGGGTTTTTGGCGTTCCTCTTGAGGATGTGACACACACACACACAATCAGTGGCCATGAGGTTCCTGCACTAGTGAAAGATATTGTCGACTACATTGAGGAGCACGGTGAGTGATTGGGACACACTTACACATATACACCTGCAAATGTTTACACATATTTATTAAAATATTTCACTGTTTTTCACCCTTGAACATATTTGTTCCTGAAGGCATCACAGTGATACTTAAACTTTTTTTAATTAAATTGCTTCTGTTCTGTAGTTGCATACTGAATTAAAATAACTCCTTCAATGTATAAAAAAGAAGCAGAGTGGTTCTACAAAAATCTTGTGAGTCTAAAGCTTTTCTATAAACTTTTGTGAATAAACTTTAAAATGATGCCATGAAATTGCAGATCTTTCACCTCATTTAATTGGACATTTTTTGTAAGTATCTGCTGCATTTCGTTTCTTTGAAGATTATAGGTCATACTTAAATGTACATTTTTCATTTCTAGCAGTGTGCAAGGATTACATAATATCCTCTCATGTTAGCTGACCAGAAAAAACTGTATGTCTGATGACAATCTTAAGTCCCTTATATTCTTTTTTTAGCTCTAGTTTAACAGAGGGGTTTGCAGCTTTTTGTAGTTCTGCTTTTTTTAAACTAAACATGCAGATACAAAAATTGGAACAATTTCTCAGTACATAGGGCGGCATGTTTAGTTATATCTGATTACCATCTATGATGTTTCGGTCCCCCAGGCATGCCCTACTGATGTTGACCTATGGTGTCCTCTCTTACATCATGCTAAAACCAAAATATGTTGTTAGTGGGGATCCAGTTTTTAGATAAGATGAGTTCTGAAGGCACTGGCAGACACCTCCATGGCTGGCTTCCTTCTGTGTTACATAACAGTTCTGTCAACTTCAGCTTCTCTTGTGAAAACAGAAGAGAGTGAAAAGAGTAACCTACCATAGTACTGAGCCTGAGTCTTTCCTACAGCCCCACTGGAACATTTTTCTTTAAGCTTCACAGAGCAGGAACTTCAGTCTTATGTCATTTTCTTGAAAAAAGGAGGTTGAAGATAGGAGACTGGCAGTTCAGATATCTTACTCTGAAAGATGAGAGGGAAATTGTCTGACTCTTTCACTAGCCAGATCTGAGTTTTAAAAACTAGCCACAGCAAGAATTTCTTAAAATTTGGCCCATAATCATAGTAATTAGATAACATTATCAGTACTTGTCTCAATTCTCACCTGGTCCAGGTGCCTGAACAGATAGGACATGTTGTTGATTTGTGCTCTTGAAATATAAATAAATAGTAAATTTGAAACTTGATTCCTAAAATGTCATCATCCTCAGTTTGTGCAAAATTCCTTCATTTGATAGAAGATAAAATTGCATAGCATGTAAAGATCAGTTGATTTACTTTGGCTCTTCAAAGACTGAGAAGCAATAAGACAGCAGTATATAAGTATATTAAACATTTATTGAGGATTAGTGTCAGATTTAAATCTTAAAAAGTAGGTCAGCAGAACTCTGGACAAATCTTCACATTAAAGAAAATAAGTGTTGGATATTTAAGTTACTGGACTTGTATTGTAAGTACTACTGCATGTGAAGTGTCGCCTCAAATTGTTTCTAGTGCCGAGTGAAACACGTTAGTGGTTTGTGTAACCCGAGAGCTGTCTGACCATATGAGGTTATGTAATAAGTCTCCAGGGTCTCTACTGGTGCATTAATTAGAGCAGCGCTGGCTGTCAGGAAGTTACTCAGACAGCGAAAAGTCCTTAATCTCTTTGTGATGCTTGAAGTTGTAGTTGAACCAGGATATGGTGAATATGAAGTCAACTGTAATTTTGATAGAAGGCAGTGGTCAAAAGCGGAAAACATTAAAGGTATGTACGAGCAAGCCAGTGCATGGGATCAAACTACTAGGTAGTGTTTGTTGTGTAGGCTGAGCAAAGTTTTAATGAATCAATAAAGTAACGGAGACATCAGAGAGATATCGTTTCAGTTTGTTTGAGTATAACTCTGCTGCCACTCTGAAACTCTCCTATTCAGCGTGTAAACCATTTTGTGGAGCTATAAAAAGGAGCAGGTTCCACAGGACTCATGTTATCACTTGGACTTAAGTTCACTTCATCAGTTAGCAGAAGAGAAACCGAGGAGTATTTAAAGTAGGTGTCATATACCATCACCAGGCTGTCCACAAGTCACTACTTAAATATCTTTTTAAGAATTTCCTAGTATATTTATTTCTTCTCTTGTGAAATAGCAATTACACGAATATTTACTTGCAATTAGGACAGTATTAATGACAAGTAAACATACTTGCTGGTAATTAGAAAAATTAAGCCCACTTTAGTGTGGCCTTTTGCTGCTGGAGCCCATCTACTTCATCCTTCGACATGTTGTGTGTTTAGAGATGTTCTTCTGCTTACTTTGGATGTATCAAGTGGTTATTTGAGTTACTGTTGTCTTCTTATCACCTCAAAGCAATCTGGCTTCTTCTTCTCTGACCTCTGGCATTAACAAGGTATTTTTGCCAAGAGAAGTGCCGCTCACTGGATATTTCCTTTTTTTCATACCGTTCTCTGTAAACCCTAGAGATGGTTGTGCAGAACATTCCTAGTAGATCTGAATCACCTTTGTCCCAGTTCTACTGCTTGGTTTGAACTTAGGTCATCTTGACCATGTCTACATGCCTAAATGCAGTGAGTTGCTGCCATGGTACTGGTTGATTAGATATTTGCAATAACGAACAGTTGAAGAGGTGTACCTAATTATGTGTCTGGGGTGTGTGTTTCTGAACATGCAAGTTAACCCTAGTACTGCAGGATCTCGATATATTGATGTCCCAGATAAGTTTCGTGTACTGCAGGTCGTCTATATACTGATCACTTCTGGTGTTTTCATTCACTGCCGGTCGTCTAGCTGGTTATATAGCTGGCAATTAAATTTGTGCTCACAACCTTTTAACTTGTGCAGATCCTACCAGTTGTTAGTTTGGTGGCTGCAAAGCAGTAATAGTTACACATGGAGATAACAGAAAAAATGTTTTGCAACAGGTTCATGTGACAGCACAGTACATAATACCAGTATAACATTGTACAAGATGTACTGATATGTTTTGTAAATGAGGGAAAAAAGGCAGCAATTCTAAAAAGCCTCGACAAGACTTGATTGGTTTATCGTTTCTATCACAAACAGCCAGTGATGTTGCCTCACGTGGTCATGCTTATTCTTGCAGATAAGGAAAGAATCCACATACACAGATGTCTTTGTATGCATTCTCACACAGACACATATCTCTGTACGTCTGTGCTTTTGTTGAGCTTACATAATCTATGTACCAGCACAGTATCTGGATCACTCTGTGTCAGCAAAATTGAAGTATTCTGTCAGATTATCCTTCCCTTACATGTCATTTTCATTTCAGAGTCCAGGAAATATCATATGAGCGAGCTGTATTTTGTTGCGTGTTTACAAGTTAGTATCGTCAGCAAAACATGCCCCTAAAAGAAAAAATACTCTGAGATATATGTAATTGATATCATAAAACTTATCCCAGGGTGCCATGAATTTTAAAACACTGATGTCGATGTAATTCCTGGTGATAAACCTGGTTGTTACACTTTATAAGGTGACAAGAAGCATTGGTTTTGGATTTTGTAATGCGAGATTTATCGCTGACAGACGTGAGGTTATGAACGGCATTTTTGATTGGATCCAGTGCCTCGATTTCTCTCTGCTTTTGAACACAACTGTTTACACTTATGTATTCATGCAGAACTAGCAAACAAAAATGTGGCCCAAATTTTGTAATTCTGCTACAGAGTGCTTATACCAGAAGGAATGACTGTACCTTCAGCCTAATACTTAGAGTAGCTACAAAAGAATTGTAATGCGTGGCATACCTTCCTCATCACTTCACAAGACAACTTCATTTAGCAAACCTTTGGCTGCTAATAGTGCTGCACCTCATTTACAACCAAGCCTTCTTTTTAAAGATTAAAGCACGAACTGCAGGCAGGTTGTTTATGAGGTTTTCTCAGCAGTGATGTAAATCTAAAAAAAAGGTTGGTTTGTTGACTTAAATATGGACATGTGCAATAAACTGAAAAAAAATAAGATAAAATTATTTGGTCTTTCCAGCAGAGAAGGGTTTGGGTTGGTCTCATTTTGGATATAATTAAAATTCCAAAAAGCACGCTTACTTTTACTTCTCTGCCTGTCAGACTTAATTGTACACGAGGTTTAGGTCAGGTTAAAAAACAAGGGTGTAAGCTGAATAAGTAAACCATGCTCATAAAATATGTAATAAATCAAGTAGTTTAATTTGATAATGTATGTATTAATAACTGCTGCTGCCTGGATCTTTAGGTCACCTGGACTTGGAGGGGCTCTTCTTGGTTAATGGCAACGCAGAGCGAGTGGATTGGCTGCGTCAGCGCTATGACAGTGGTGAAGAGGTAGAGCTAGAGAAGGAAGCCGATCTGGCGTCAGCGGTCAGTTTGCTCCGACTTTTCCTGCAGGAGCTTCCTGAGCCTGTTATCCCAACGGCAATACAAGGACACATACTACAGCTTTATCAAGGTGTGTGACAGTGACTGCTTTTCCTCTTCTAATGCCATTCTGAATCTCTTCCTCACTTAACCACCATCTTTTTGTTTTATCCACTCTAATGCACTTAACCTCCTCCATTGGAGGAGGTGTGGAACTTGGAGTTGGTTTTGCAAACTGCATAGTCTGTAAATCTACTTCAAAAGAGCGGCAGCCATAGCTGTACTAAAAACATGCACAAGCACACGCTTTTGTCCACCATTTCTGGGTTTTCATCCAAGTTGATTTTGTGTTAAGCTGTTATGACTGTGCCCATGTAGGCCGATGTTGGTTATATAAGCGGTGAATACACAGTACAGTGGTCTGATCACTAAATGAAAGGAAAACTGGCTAAAACAAACTCTTTTATAACAAGCAGTTGAATTATCTATGTTTGTATATCCACTGTACTGATGTTCAATCTTTATCTTTCCTTCCATTCTGTGTCTCTGCCTGTTCTGGCTACACTCTTAAAATTAAAAGTCTTCTACCTTTAATAAAATAAGAGGTGGAATTATGTTTCTTTTACTGGACAGTGTCTAATCATTTCCACAACTCTCCCATTTTCCATTTGAGTTTCATTTTCCTTTTTGTTTCAGCTCTTTAGCCCGTCTGTTTCTATCACAGATAATCTATTCTAATCCTCTTGTCACGATGATGGTTGTTCCGGTTGCTGTCATCCAGATTACAGTAGAAGGGTAGTGGGGGTTTATGCACACTCATGCCATTTATTTCTCATTCTATTATATCCTATAATGCTACCACTACACTGCCTAAAGGATTATATATTTTTTTGCACATTTTCCTCTCTTTTGTCACCCCATGTTTCATCTAATTTCACCTCTCCCAGAGGACCAAGCATAAATTTATCTGTGTGTGCAGTTTCTCTTGATAAGATTTTTTAAGGCGGTCTGTGAAGGAACAGAAAGGACCTGATAACCCATAATACGCCCCACAGTATCATTAGTTATAAACACGAGCTCTACAAGCAGCCCAGAGTGCACCAAATTTAAGTTCTAATAGTGATTCTGATAATTATAAGCCCACATTTGTTGCCTCCAGGGTGGTGCAGTGGTACATTGGCTAGCACTGCTATACCTCAGAACATGATCCTGTTTTCAGAGTTGCTGGCCGGATCTCTCTGCTGGCTTCCTCCTGCAGTCCAAAGACATGCATATTAGGTTATTTGGTGACTCTAAATTGGGCATAGCTGTGAATCCTCTTATCCCATTGATAGACTGGTGACTTGTCCAGGGTATACCCTGGTGTACCCTCTTGACTAATGATAGCTGGGATAGGCTCCAGCCCCCATGTGACCCTGAACTGGTAGCAGTTAAGGAAAGAGATCAGTGGATGTTGCCTGCAATGATGATATCCTGTTTTCTATTCCTTAATATCACTAGATTACAGCAGTGAAGAAGAGCTGTCCAGAAACTTGAAGTACCTGCTTCAGCAGCTCCCCCAGTTGAACTACGGTCTGTTGCGTTTCCTGTGCCGCTTCCTGGCCAGCGTGGCGTCACTTCAGCAGAAGAGCTGGAACGTTGGGGCGCTGGCCGCCGTCTTTGGACCAGACATCTTCCAGTGAGATTCCTATACAGAGTTATCTAACAGTTGTGACTGACAATCAGGATCATTGTATAGATAGTGTGAGCCTAGGCTACCAGGACATGCCTGTCCATCTTACAGATATTTACTTTGGTAAGTTGATGAAGATTATGTAGGGCTGCCCCTGTAGTATGTACTCAAATTTTCAGTATCAGGACTGCTATTCTGACTGTTACTACAGCTTCAGAAAGTTTTATTGGCACATCACCACATATTAGATTATCATAAAGCTGTAAGATCACTGGAGGGAAACAAGTAAAGACAAAAACCATATCACATTTAATACAGCCACAGAATGAGCTGACAACTGAATTTTCATACAAAAAAAAGAAACATATTTTTGGCACTTGTCAGAACACACTAAGACACATAAGTAAAAAATAGTGGGATTGATTGTGTTACAGTAAGTATTAAATTCTCATGGGAAGCAGCGTTCAGCCAACACAAAATATTCTTCTGTCATTTTCCATCTGCAGTCTGTCAACAGAAGGAGAGGACCTTCGAGACCAGGAGTCTGTCAGCAGAGTTCTGGCAGAGCTGCTGGACAATCAGGAGGGCCTGTTTGACTCGGAGGACGATGATGTCTCCACCACCAATGACTACAGCTCCATCAATGAACAGGTTGGACCCGTCTCTGTTGTGTCGAACTTCTTCATTTTTCCAGTCTGGCTGTTTCTGTCTTGCGTTCTGTAAATCAGTATTGCACTCACTTTTGCAAAGGCTTTTGATTATATTACTGACCTTTAGTGTCAAATTTTTAATGAAGACAGTGTGAATTTATTTTTTGTTCTCATAGCAAAACATTTTAGAACACTCCACAGAGAGGTTTAAGCTTACTCTTTAATGTAGTTTTAGGTCTCTCCAGTCCACAAGTTGCTTCCCTCCTGCTGTAATAGATTATTTTCTCTCTGGGATCAATAAAATGTTCTTTACCTATTTTTGTTCACCCAGCCCTTCTTCTCAAGGGGTCTTTTTTGGTTCTTCTTTTATCCCCCACATAAACAGAGTCTATAAATCTACTGAATGACATTGAATGCCTTTTAACCTGTGATATATTTACCATAAACCTCGCAAATAAAGCAAAGAACAAAACAATAAAACACTAAAATAGAAAACAATCTTCACATTGTTGTAAGATTGTTTTCAGTAAATAGAACTTTTGTGAAAAGTTAATTCCTAACATATTAACACAAAAGTCCCATTACAAAAGCCATTATAATCCTCTTTGTCTTCCTCCACTTAGTCTTTTTTCTTCCTCTCTTGTGGCATTTGGCTGTAGAATGTGGCATTTAACTGTGCCAGGGTCAGAGGGGAAATTTTTTCAGGGCTGATGCATAAAGGCAGCAATCCAATCCCATCAAAAGCCAAAGACAGGAAAAAAGTGGTTGGTTAACAGATGACAAAGCATTTTTAGGTATCTCACACAATGTTGGCTTGAGAGTTTGCAAAACTTTAGAAACTACAGTTCTCTAGCCTCAAAAGTTGATTCTGTTCATCTGGACGTAGGGTTTTCCGTGGGAGAAACGTTTCATCACTCATCCAAGTGACTTCTTCAGTCTCAACTGACTGCAGGTTTCCCCAACCTTATAAACAGTACATTTGCATAATGACTGAAACTATCACTACTGAGTGAAACTATCACCACTGGGGGACAATGGGCTGGTCAGTTCCTTAGCCATTAAAATGCACATTCTTATGACAATTGATCAAACAACCCCCGATGAGGCCCACTGATCAAAGGCCATGAGTACCATCCACAGAGAGTTGGGGAATGGCTGCAATCACCGCATTGTAAGATGGCGAAAGATGTACCCTTAGGCCCCCTCCTCGATTCAGAGACGGTCTTTCCCTTTTCACGTATATGGCTTCCTTGACTCCCCGCTCAAACCAGCG
>VUQH01015502.1:3728-46761 GCA_015106775.1 Etroplus canarensis
ACACACACACACACACACACACACACACACACACACACACACACACACACACACACACACACACACACACACACACACACACACACACACACACACACACACACACACACACACACACAACCAGCAACCTGGAATCAGAATTATTTTGAAGTATGTTGGCACTTTTCTAAATTTACTGACAAAGCATGAAATATCTTGTTTTATACCTGTATCTCAATTATGCAGTGTCTTATCTGACAGTCATCTTCAAGGCCACACATAGCAGTGTGGCCCCATGTGGTTATGGCCAGCTGTAAAAGCTTGACCTCTCTGTAGGACAACAGAGTGACTTTCATTAGAGCACCCAACGGTTGCTTCCCACTGAGCTCACACATAGAGTTAACACTGTGCACGCACCTTAAGTTGAAAGTAAGGGTCTATAAACTCCAATAAGAATCACAAAGAGATGGTGTAAGTAAGGACATTTATTAGCACAATTTTTATATTGGCATAGCGCTTACATGTTATATTGGAGACAATTTATCTGAATTTCAGGAGTGGAACACACTGCAAATACTTTCCTTCTGGTCATACGACTATAAATGCCTACTTGCCCGACATACTTGTTTGTTCTTGTTTCTGTGCCCTATCCTCCCGCCCTTTTTTTCTCTGTTTGTCAACCTCTGTGAAAGGTATCAGGGGGATCGGCCAGCCATGGGAACTGCCACGAAACTGTGCGGCCTTCCCCAACCGCAGTGTGTGGTCTGGCTTGTTGTTTATAAACATTTTTCATTCACATTTGGGACTTGCTAGTATACATTCCTTAATATTTTAAATAAAGGCTGGTAACTCATACAAAACACACTAGAAACTTTTGTGGTCACAGAGACAAAATGCAAGATTCTTGGTAGCCTGATTCAATGTCAGGGTCACTGTGCAGATGAACAATGTCACACTGATGTATAGCTGCTCTCCAATTTCATTACACATGGTATAATAATAATAAAAGGCCTCTACATTGCTAATTAATTCACTTACACTGTTCCACACTTGTTTAGGAGAAACTCAAATAAGTAATATGTGCCATCATATTGTAATTGCATGGTAATTATAAACCTAAAGCACACTCAAACTTACACCTTGTTAAGCCCTAAAGGTAGGTATCTTTCTCACTGCTTCTGGAAGAGAATTGAGGTTAGAAGTTTATTCTCCATGAAGAATACAATGATCTAGCATCAAATTTTTTTCAGCTTTCTCACCACTTAGTGTGTTAAGATTAATTTTGGTTAATTGTTTGTATTGGGACAAAATTTCACAGGATTGGAGCATAAAAATGAATAGATAATAAAGCTGTGGGTAAAAGTAACTTTGGCTCTTCTCTTGTATTTCCCCAAGGTGGTCACCACAACAAATGAATCCACATAGGTAATTTGGCACAGATTTTATCCCAGATGCCCTTCCTGGTGCAACCCTCCTATTGTGAAAAGCACTTGTGTCTTTACCCAGGTTTGAACCAGGAATCTTTCATGAGCCAAGAGAATGTGTAAACAGCCACAAATATTTTTGGCCACATGGAGATTTGGTTTTGAAACAATAGTATCCTCATTTACACATGGAAGGTCTTGGTCATTGCAACCATTTCTAAACACTAAACTAATCTTGAAATGTTAGCATTAGACTCCAACTATACTTTAGGAACTGAGTAAAAAAAATTCCATAAATAGAAATGAAGCTCATATGAACTGAAAGTGCCCCACTTAGTTTTATTCATGTACATCAGATGTCAATTACAAGCAAAACTGTTCTTGCACAGTAAATAAAAAAATTACTTTTTTCTGAAAGCTAAGGATGGATTTTAGCTTTGATCTTCCAGTTGGTTTGCTTTTGTATCAGATTATTAGTAATGTTGCATAAAGCACTTAGAATTTTCCCAGGAGCCTACATTTATTCTGCATTTAACATGTAATTAATAGTCTTGTTTCATTTAATAGAAATTTGTGTAGAGTGTATATTATAGACAAAATTATACAAATATTTCTGAGTTATCAAATAAAATTTTGTTTACTTGGCCAAAGCCAATAATGTAAAATGGGACACTACTATAGAGCTTTAAGTATGCAAGTTTAGGAAGAAAAACAAAAAACCCTTGACCACTTAAAGCCGTTCCAGCTTTGCACTGATTGTCACAATGCTTTAACTAATTATTGACTTATAGTGCTGTGTTAAATCTACAGTTTAGTTCTCTACCCTAGGTTGTAACCTACACCATGGCATATCCCTGAAATGTAACTACACATCACAGGGAAACAGACGATGAAAACTGTAAAAGGTCTATTTAGTAGTAATATGTGTTGTAAACTCAGTATATTGATTAGGATGATACCTCAGGGAAATGCAACAAAATGCAATAGGTTGTAAAAGTATCCAGCTTGCTCGTTACACTAATAAAATGGCTAATATTTCCTCCAGTGTAGAAATATACATTTTTTTCTCATTTTAATAGCTTTGACAACACAGTGTATATACTTCGTTTTGAAGTCTTCTGTCTTTCCTGCATATCAGGACTTGAAATATTGGTAGAGATTTATCACCTCTAAGTCCAGTGTGAACAGACACACCAGCACTGATATCAATGCAAACAGCAACCTCAACTACTACAGCAGGGTTCCAACACAGTGCTATAAATTATGTTTAAATACTGACCTTAGCAGTCACTCTGAGCAGAACAAGGCCAGAAGCTGAAAGTCATATCCTCAATTTATCTGTGATGCTTCTGGTGACAAGAGCACCTGATGTCTGATCAGGGAATCCACTGCCTATTTTCTGATAACTTAGGTCTGGTAGGAATAGAAAGAATTTCAGCTAGATAGATCCAAAAATAAATTTATTATGCATTTATCAAACAGTGCTCAGGTCAGACCACAGTCTTTAGTTACTGCATGTAAGTAACCATTTAATATTTTATCAGATTGTCGGGACATGGAACAAAGCAGCCCATATAACATCCTAGGTTCAAAATATAACCCCAAGTAGATAAACTCAAAATTGTAATTCTGGCCAGCCATTCCATTTCAGCTTACTGCCCTACATTCACATGAAAAAGAAAGTTTTTTTACTTACTCAGTTAGTATGATAAATGTTAAAGTACAGTTAGAAGACGATTGAAAAAGTATGGCTTGTTTGGAAAGGTTACCAGAAGAAAGCCATTTTGTCTAAAAAGAATATGGCAGCATGACTTGCATCTGAAAAAACAACACGACTTCTGGAACAATATCCTTTGGACAGATGAGACCAAAATGCCTGGCCATAATTCACAGTGCTACATTTGGCAAAAATAGAACACATTATATCAGTACAAACACCTCATATCAACTGTCAAGAATGGTGGTGGAGGGTGATGAACTGGGCTTGTTTTGCAGTCACTGAGTCAGCCATGAACTGCATATATCAAAGTGTTCCAGAGTCAAATGTGAGGCCATCTGTCCAACGGCTAAAGCTTGGCAGAAATTGGGTCATACAACAGGACAATGATTCCAAGCACATCAGTAAATCGACAACAGAATGGCTGAAAAAGAAAAGAATGAAGATGTTGCAATGGCCCATTCAAAGTCCAGACCTCAACCTGATTAAAATGTTGTGGGGGGACCTTAAGAGATGATTGAAAACCACACTGAAGTGAAATTATATTGTAAAGAAGTTGACCAAAACTTCCTCCAAAACGATAGAAGTTACTGATAAAGTCATACAAAAAAGATTACTTCAAGTTGTTTATTTTAAAAGTGGCTCTACAAGCTTGACTTTATCTGACTTTTTCTGAAAAATGAGCTTTAAATTACACAAAGCACTTCAGTTTACGTAGATGACATTTTGCATGTCACGTCATATACTTTTAAGCCTTTAAAGAGCCTTCTACTGCCTAATCTATTTTGTTATATTTTGGAAAACATCATGGTGCACAACACAGACCATAAATAACAGGGCATGTTACTGTTTCAGTATACGCTTTTAAATTTTCTTCATTTCCACAGTGAGAAAATGCTTTACTCTATCAGACTATGCACATTGAAAAGTTATTCACCATGGAAAGACAGAAGAGGAGGAGGACCCTTTATCTATTTTAGCTTGAATAAACCAAACTTTTTTCTGCAGGGGGCTCATTGGTTGCCCCTAATGCAGAGCTTCATGAAGACATATGGGCCTAAAGAGAACTTGATGGGGCTGCCACCGCCTTGCTTGTCATCCACAATTTCACCTGCCCTAATCCCTGCTGTAATTTACTCCACGCTACGCAGCAAGAAGTGACTAACACTGTCCTCAGGGGGCCTTTCCCTTATACCACCGGTGACAAGGAATATGCAAAGGCACAATTTCTCACCAGGAACAGTGACAAGAGAGCAGTTCCGCTGGGGAGCACACCTCCCATTTCTGAGAATCTTTTAATGTCAGTCATAAGAACACACTGCAGTTGCAAACTATTCTTCAGAGACCCCTTTATTACTATGTTGATCCAAGGGGTCATTAGGTGAAGATTGTTTGGTGCACAGGATGCAGCTATTGATTTGCTGAGAGACAGACTTTGCTGGAAAGTTTGTGACAGTGCAGAAAGACCATAGAGACTATTTCAGACTCAATCTAAACTGTTTTCAGCCTCTGTATTCCTTTCTCCTGCCTCATTTTTCCCACTCGTCTAATTTTCCCCTGGAATGCTGGGTGAGAGAGGGGCCCTTGACGGGCACAAGTAATTGCTATCAGTCTGTCATTAGGTTCTCTATCTTGCTCCCTCCCCTTTTTTTCTCTGTCTCCCTACACAGGCCTGTGCTCAGCATTGCTTACAAATAAGACACTTAGGAGACGAGTGGAATTTGCTCCCCAAAAGCTGTGATGTATTGGATTTTTTACGGTCAGAGCAGCTCCTCCAACTGCCTTTTCATTCTCTGTTGTCCTGAGAACCATTTTCTCTGTGTTTGCAATATTCACCCTCTCTCCCTCTCTGTCCTCTCCTCTCCGCCTTTCAGGGTATCATTTGCAATTTAATGCTTACCTGGGGTGAGCCTTGACAATAGCTTCCACCATGAAATGGTCCAGGCCCTGCCTGCATGCCTAATGAGGTTGATGTTGAGCTATTTAGGTCATTGTCCCTTTACAATATCTACTTAATGCAACTCCATGGGAGTGGATTGTTGGAACGGTTAAAGATTCTATTAAGTCTTTACAAAAGCTATTCCATTCCGCTGTCCACCACAAACTACCAGGGGCACTGCTCAACTTCACTTTTGCTTTGTGAGAGGCTGTTGCAACAAAGCAAAGCAAGGAGGTGCAATGTTACTCTAGAGGGTCACCCCGCTAATATCTCTTGAATATTTGGGAGTGTTTTAGTAGGTGAAAAGACAAACATCCAGTCAGTCACCAGCCTGTTTAGTAACATATGAAATCTGGATTGAGCTGGCAAATTCATATTAATCATCACACAAAATGATCTGCCAAAACAGACGGCCAACACCAACTATTAATCAGAGCAGAACCCGTGACAGCCTTTGGAATCGGAAGGGAAGGAGTCAGAGGGGGGGCCTCTTTGAGAGAGTACTTGATATGAAAACTGTGTTGTTGTGCTTTGTACCAGCCTGTGGGAGTTTTTAAACAAGCCCATATGGTGGTAGCCACCAGCTTTGGAGAAGGTGGGTGGGTTGGGGGGTTAGCCAGGGCCAGGATTTCACACAGTCAGTATTGAGTGGGATTGAGGAGGCGAGCTCTTAAGCTGTCTTTTCAGGCACAGCAAAAGCCCTCCATCTGGCCTCCTCTAAAACTCAGGGCGAGTTTACTCAGCTCCCTGTCGGCTGATTGGGCCTCCTGAAGCAGAAGTAACAGCATCAATAGTGTAAACCCTTGCCACTTGAGAGTATTACATTTCTTTTCATGCTTGACTTAATCAAAAGTGGGGAAGTGAAATTTACACCTTTTTGATGTTCTTTTTTCCCCGCTCACTAAGAAGGGCGATCTTAACCCATTTGATCTTCACAAGCGCCCACTAAATGGCCAAATATGCCAAGCAGACGGAAGCAGACGGTTGGCAGTTGCCAGTTTGCGCAGGGTCACTGTTGGAGCACTCCATGTGGTGGGGCAGGCAACCTCACAGAAGGCTCCAGTCTTAACAGAGTCCAGCCAAGCTTCTGTCTGGAGGCCCACTGTCTCTGTCCACACTCAGCCAAAAATCAATCCACCCTCATGCTGATTCTGCCTGCTCTGCCTGAGCCAGTGTGAGACTTGTGTTGACTGTGCAGCATCAAATGAACACTGTAACTGGGGCTGTACAACAAAACGGATAGACAAAAAGCACTAGCCAAGTGTCAATGGCATGATGTTTATATTTGATGGCAGTACCAAGGCTTTGCAGAGTCACAGTCTAGCTTGCATCATGTGCATCATGTACAGAATGACAGACTGAGATTTTAGTGAATATTGAGCCATCTAAAATTTGCTTCTTAGCCCAGATATAATTTATAATAAGTGAGCAATGGGCTGACTAGCATTGTCCTCTAAATAAATATTTGGAGTACAGTGACCTCTCTAATCCAAGCAGTTGACTGGTGCTGGAGCAGAGGGAGCCAACCTGGGGATGTGTGAAGATTCTCCTCAACAGGAATCTGGAGAGAGCAGTTGCCGGAGCACTGCTAGCCAGTGACAGTTGCTCCAGGAGCCTGGCTTAATGAGTGTGTGATGTCTGGAGTCTTTAGCTCATGTTAAGCCCAGGCTATGGCCAGGATCTGACTGATGGAGCCCTAGGCCTTAGTACTGTAGAGTTTTGTTTGCACCTCTTAATGAAGCTGGGGGCAAGCGACACTGCTTGGCCCTCAGCCTGCCCTTCCTCTCTCCCCAGGACCAGTGCAGTGCCAGCCAAGACTGCAGCATAGACCCACTCCATTAGTTCCTGTTTATTTCCCAGGCTTCCAAGCCCTACTCCCTTAGTCATCATGTGCAGCATTTTCCCTCCCCTTTCTTAAACTGTTGTTGGTTATTTATTTTAGCCCAATTTTCTCATTCACTGTTGTAGGCAAGACAAGAAAAAACTGAGATAATTGAATGCTTGTGCCCTGTGGAAAACAGTGTTTTCCCCCTTTTCATTTAATATAAATTACCATTACAGTGCCGCAGCAGCAGTGGGCTGCAAGAGAGAGAGAGAGAGAGAGAGAGAGAGAGAGAGAGTTTCTTTGTCAGTGTGTGTAGAATGAGTTTACTTGGTGTCAGCATGAAAAGAAGGGGCCCCCATCCAAGCAGCCAAAATCCTGCCGAGGAACTTGTCTGGGATCGTGATGTTCCGACAGCTCCACTGCGACAAGATACATAGTTTCCATTCAGCAACAAGCTTCTTATTGGTTACTATAGTTTCACTAATGCCCAACTGAAGGAGATGCCTAATCTCGACAGAATGGGTTAAAAGGTGCCGATGTCCAGATCCACAAAACCACATGTTGAGAGTCAAGGGACCAAGGCCCCACAAAGCACTGCTCCTCCAGCTTTGATGTGGCCCTATCAGGGGCAGGAGACTGAAGAGAATAGGGAAGAATACACAGAGACCCCCACAGCATACAAACCCGTCGAAGGACTCACTGACAATGGCAACTCCTGAAGAGTGGGTCAGGGGCTTGCAAAAGGTGGGGCATCCTAGTAAGAGAAATGCCCACTTCCTCCTCTTCCATCTCCTCAATTATCAATTTAAAAGTCATCACTCCCATCATTTTTATAACCACTGTCACTATATTCAGCATTTCTCTCATTTATATAATCATCAACACCACCCTTGTGATCAGAATTTCCTCTAAATTAGCCTAGTTTTTTCAAAACGTTATTGCATCATGTGTTTTTCTCACTTTACCCAGCCTGCTATATTGCACACATGTCTGTACCATTTGCTTTATTGCTGTTTAGAACAGAAAACAAGATATGGTGCAGTGAAAAGAGAGCATATTAGTTAGAGAGATACACAGAGGATGATCAAACTGAGGAGCCACTAGTGTGCATGCTGAGCTGTGGTAAATTCAGGACTCTCATATCTCAAGTACTTATCTGGAGTAGCCTGTGGAGGACAGCGTGTATGTGTAGGGGGTTTCTCTCTGTTTCAATGGACTGTTGCTCAATGGCTCTGAGGAGTAATTGAAAAGCTAATATTGTTCAGCATATCCCAGGGATTACGTCTTATTGTAGTAACAAGTATGCAATACTGCAGTGTTTATTTTTGGTCAGGCTTTGTTGCAGCCACTAATTGGTGCTGAGTGTAAAAATGTGGGGTGTGCATTACCGTGGCTAAGTCATGACAGCAAAACCAGTCCTGCACTAATCATTTGGACTGTGTTATCTTTGGAAGGCATCTTGAATTAAAATTAGACCCATGGCCAAAGTTTCAGTTGATGGGCATCGTTTTACAAATGTGTTGAAAATGAATCTGTGGAAATGTGCTTATGTTGTTAATGCTGTAAAAAAAATCCAGAGCTGACTAGAAAAGCATCTGCTTCTGATGTTTATCACACAAACACACGGACAGCTGTTTGCAAGCCCGTTCATTTATTAGACAGACATTAACATTAATGTTTTTTTTTAAAAATCTCACTCTGCACTGCTCCATGAGCATTGCTATAGCTCCCCTCATTGTGTGGTTTATGGCAGATTTTAAATCAATTAAGTCTGTAATTTGTAACAACTGCTGAGACTGGTTCAGGCCTAAACAATGGCAATGGGATAACTGCCCTTTAGTGAAGCATCAGTGGGCTTACAATGTGCTGAATTAGCTGGCATATTAATGACCAGCCGCAATACCCCTCCATTCTCCTCACCCAAATCTGCTTATGCAAATGGCCCATGAATCTAGTTCAAAGGAGTCTCTTTTAAGTGAGGCCTATACCCATCCACACTGGGGGCTGTGAGAGAAAGTGACGTGAGAAAAGTTAGGGACACTTTTTTTTTTTTTTAACTTCTCATAGAACATGATCCAGTTAGCATGCACCTCTGCTGGTTACTAGCATGGTAGGGGTTGCTGAGTCCATAGGATTGCTCCACACAAGGGAGGTGGGGAGGAAGGCAGGGAGTGGGTTAATCCAGCCAATTGTGACTGTGTGTTTAAAATGTGGTGTTCGGCAGGGGGGAAAGCAGGACCCATCCAAGTTCATGCCCCTATGTGAAAGAGAAGAGAAAGGCTGTGGGGTTCTACGTTGAAGGAATAGAATAATCCCCTTCACATTTGTTAAAGGGCCACTGGTCTTTTGTGTTGGCTAAGACAAATTTAAAAGGCAATGTCATAATGGTTCAATTGGAATGATATCTTTGAACACAATAGATGTGGCTTCTTTCCACGAACAACTTAAAGCCTCATTGTTCCTATTATTGTGTGAGATGTTTGGATACATGCGTACACTCTGAATGAGAAGAAGTTGTTGTATTACAACCTGTAATAAAATATTGAGCATGATTACACATGTTGTGGTCTCATGAATGCTACAGACTCAGTGAGAAAGGAAGGGGGAGGGGGGTATTTCTTAATGGTGCATAAGATTTATTTATCCATGCGGTTTGCAACATACAATGTGTAGATTTAGTTCACTGAAAAATGCAATATTATTATTTTGAGGTGGCACAAAAATATTGAAACATTTTCAACATTCCAAAAAAAACATTTCCACTAAATCTCCACTTGACCTATGTTAAAACTCTTTTAGACGGGATATCTTTGAACATGTTTGGTTTTCATGTTTGTTTTTGTTGGAGCTTTGAGTTACTTTGTACCTGACATTAGTGATGATGTATATGTTGGATTTAGGAGTGGAGTTGCTTGTTGAAGTTAAAAGGGCCCTTGTTCTCACATTTTCATTTGAGGTGAAAGTACAAGCCTCATGGTAAGAACTTTAATATTCCAAATAAAAAGGGCATTTATCACCACTAGCTGCACTCCTGTTGTAACAGCCTTTCTTCACAATGACTGACATCATGTGTTTGCCTGCATTTCCCAACAACTGTTGCCTGTGTATCTTGCGGCTTAATGCTAAGTTTATCCATGAAGTGCACATTCAACACACTGTTAATTCTCACAGGGAGTTGCCAATTAAACACAAAGCCTTAAATTATAAATCTAACTCTCTTAAGTACACATAATACCCATTTGAGAGGTATTATTTATTATTGCAGGATTTTTCATGTGCTTGCTGGGAACAGTCCAAGTTTTGAAAGGCTGTGTGCCAGCAACAGAAGCAGTGAGAAGGGTGACATCCTGATGCTCACTGCAAGAGAGGGATGTCATTCAACAAAATGTGAGAAGCAAAGATGCAATCAGCTGTTAAGAAGCAAACAGAGTTTAAAAAAAGAGCAAACCTTCATTCCAGACAGTGGCAGGCAGCTGGTCTACCGTAGTTTGACATTTTAGGTAAAAAAAAAACACAGGGAAGTGTAACATACATACTCATTAACTGATTTTAAAACAGAATTTATTTACTGAGTTCCATTGTTAGAAATTAGATTACTAATTTATTGACGGCTCCTCAGCAGTGTCCTGAAAAATACAGGAGCAACTACCAAAAAGGAGCAAATCTTAAAAGCATACATAAAACAGTGTAAAAAGTAAAAGCAAAACAACTCCCATCTGGCTTATGACCCACACCTCCTCTCCCCCATCCATCTTAGCATTAGGGGTGTTGGATGTAGGCCTCTCAGTGAATTTTCCCTCCTTAAAGAAGCTCATAATGGCTGTGTGAAGTCCCTAGGAGGGAGGGTTCCACTACGTGACAGATTCTTCCTGTCCGTGAAATTCCCCCTGCGATAATTTGTCTTTGTGCTGATGGGCCCGTAGCTCCACGCGACATGGGTTATGGCAGCGAGGGCGGGACCGTCCTCATCACCTGCCATCTCCGTGGCCCTCTTGACACCCCACACACATAACCCCCCACCCACACTCACACACTCTCCATTCTTCTGTCCTCCCTATCCCACACCCCCCACTTTCATCTCTCCAGCAGGAGCTGTCTTCTAACTGGCAGAGCAACCAAATAATGGAGCTTGTCACAGGCCTTGTTCTTTGTGTTTTTCAGGACCCAAGAAAAATGCAAACACTCTATTGTAGTCATTAGTTTTCCCATCCTTTCTGCCTCGGGTTGTGGGTGGGGGATTTGACCTGGTTCAAAAGAGACTCAGAGAGGAATTTGGCTTTTTGGAGAAAGTGAATTCTTGATGTCACATGCTTGGTGTGTGTGCATTATGTATTGTGAGTGTACTTGCTTGTGTATGCCCCTATATTAATATGCTCTAGAGTGGATGTTTCTATATTTGATATACACTGCGTATTTGCTTGTCAACAACTTGTCCTTGTAAATCTCACCACACCAGTGATAGATGTAAAACGTTTAATTATTTGTCATATAATTAGTTCATGTAATGTCAGGAAACATCACCTCAGTTCAGCTGGACAGAGCCCTGTCACATGGAACAATGGAAACAAGATTTTCAGGGAACCAGAAAGCCAACAGAGCTGTGGGTCAGGTGGGGATGGTTGAACCTTGCTGACGGGGTCCAGGAGCAATTTAGGAGCTGCTGAAAGGTAGAAAATGTCTGCTTCGGTCATCATACAGCTCTATAAAGCTGAAAAAGCCTGGTGAAAATTTATTTCACCACCACGTTTTACCTTTGAGTATTGACTTTTCCTTGTGTAAATGGGGCTAATAGAAGAAACGGGAAATAGCACATAAAAGTGGCAGCATATTTGAGCTTTCAGCATTATTCTGCCAAAATGTACCTGTACCTTCTGAATGTATGGTATTTACTGACAAGAATACTTGGCTTTTAATCTTGTCAAAATACATTATCCTATTTAGTCTATTCAGTGTTTGGTGTAACACAGAAGCCTTAAAAGGCCGAACAGGTCTAAACAGGAACTAGACACAGAGCTTGCTATTCTCTACTGGTGCTGTTATGATATTGTGTGAATGCATGTAGAAACAAACCATTTGGGTCTGATTGAGAAGTGTGCTTGCTGCTTTTGTACTCGCTTTAGATTCAGCTGTTATCTGGAATGTACCAGCTGCCACTGTACACAAAAACCTTCTGCCTTTCTCAAACCTGATCCTGGCATTACACTGAGTGAAGAGGAAGCACTGGCCCCAGGCCCCTGGGGTACAGCTGAAGGCCCCTGGGAAGACACTGATGGACAGGAGTGGAGGAGTATAGCAACAGGCTGGCACTCACACTGGGCCCAGTATGCAACTGAAAAGAACCTAGATGTGTTTTAGTGCATGTGCCTCTGTGTGGAGGTGCATATGTACACTTGTGTATGCACGCCTGTGTGTGCACGCACTCATGCAATAGACTGTAAATGTGTGTCAAATTTCTGAGTGGGGCTTCCAGACATTCAAGGAAGTACTTTAGGAAGCATGTGTAAATATAGCCATGAAAAAAACAGAGTCATATTTACACACATGTACACACATCCACACTGTTCACCAATCAGGCTCTTACACCAATGCTAGAGGCTGTATAACCTGAACATAATAGATAATGGCAGGCACTTTGAAGTTAAGCTTATCTAAATATGGCATAAGGAAGTGCCCTTTGACATACAAGCTCCCCATTCAACAACAAAGTCTATAACACATACCTGAACGTCCATGTAGGATTAATGTGTGTCAATACAGACTCTGGAGGCACACCTAAAGAATTTTGTTGGACTGTAATTTTCAACAAGTTTAAACTTGTATCATGTGAAAGGGCTTATGTGTTTATGTGTTGTCTTTGTTTGTCATTTGGCAATCATTTTCAAGGGAACACAGCCGCTCTGGTTCATGGCTGCATAGATATGTATTTTTTTCACAGTTCATTTAATGTTGTTATCTTACATTATCCATGGTATTCCTTCCTCGTCTACAGCTAGTACTCCGCACAGCCCTCAGGTTATAGGCCCTCGTCTCACCCATCTTACTAAATGACTTAACCAAACTAATGAATTACCCAATTAATCAGAGCAGGACCCTCTCTCTGCCCTTAAGTGCTCATTTATGGAAGGAGACCGCCCTTTTGACCTCTATCCCTCTAGGGCTGTTTCAACCAGCTTCACTGCGTAACATTAAATAAATATCATTTCAAGGCTATATTAATTCCTCACTTACCCATCCATAAGTAATTAGTCACACTTACTGTATGCATCTCAAGTTGTCAATACATGTGTGTCTCAGCTGCAGTGTATATGTGTGTATGCATGCCCATACAAAGTAGGCCTGTGTTTGTGTGGCTCTGTATGTGTTTAATCCATTTAAACCAAGTCCAATTCAGCCACTTCCTCTCACCGCCAACCTTATCTGTAGCTGCTGGGGACAAAAATCATTTGCGGTAGAGTAAAATGACTGAAAATAATGGGGAAATATCAAGTGCATCTTTTTGCTCCCCCATTTATTTCACCCGCTCTGAGTGAGCTTTATCGGGCTGAACACATCGCAACATGCCCCCTCCTTTTTTTATTTTACTTAGATTTTATTTTGCCCACTCAAACTTTTCATTTTCTGACAGATTGAGGAACCCTATTTAACAGTTTTATTCATCTGTGCCTGCAGGCAGGGACTGACGTTACAGTCAATAAAAATGGGAGAGCTTTGCAGGCACCTCTTCTTCCCCTTCCCTTTGTGTGCAAAGTGGCAGCCGTGAATTTAATCGAGGGAGAATGTTGTGATTACTTAATGGTTTCCCAGGCAGCCATGGACTGGAGAATTAAATTCCGCATCTGCTTTCCAAGGCGTTAATCTCCTCTCCTCACATTCCGCCTGTTATGATGTGCACACAAGAGATAATGTTTAAACCGACTAAGGCAGGGTAAACCAGCGCAGGCTGTTATTGGCTTTATAATTACATAATTAACTTTTTGTTTCTAATCGTTACGGAGGTAATGGCTCTGCTGAAACGGGGGGCATCTGCCGAGCAGAAAAACCAAATCAAAAATCAATAATCCATAGAATGCCATTACAGTAAGTGCTTAGTCTTGAATCGCGGGAGAGAGACAGAAAGATGGTGCAAGAAAGGAGGGCAGGTTTGTCTCCCTTTTTCCTTTCCTTCTTTTCCTGAGCAGTAAATGAATCTCATTTGAAGACAAGAGTGTTATCTGTGGGAGAGGAGGCCCAGCAGCTGTGGGGAGCAGCAGGGTATCAGACTCTGCCAGGTGTATGGCAGAAGAGAGAGAGGGCCAAGAGCCACCGTAAATTACACCTGGCCTCCCAGCACCGCTATTGTAGGGCGATTGACCCGCTCCAAATGAATTCCATTTTCTGCAGGTCCCTCCTTATTTCTAATTTACATTGTGATCATATATGTCTGAAAAATGATATCATAAAAAAGATGAATGTACTAATTACCTCTCCTCTTATCTCTCCCTCGCCCAGTGCTCACCCCTTTGGACTTACTCCTCGCAGCATGTAAGTATGTCACTTATTTCATTGTGACAGGCGTAATGTATTCACAAAAGTGCACCATAAATACAGGCGTTCAGGTTGGCCACCTTGCACTCACATCGGGGGCCTCACAATGCCATGCCTGTTCAAATGAATGGCGAATTGACAAACATTTCTAGAGCCAAATTACCTCTGGTGTCACTGTGAAATTAGGTTCTTGACCCGGCCTCTGATGCATGCTTATATTTCTACATATTTTCATGCATGGCATCTAGCCATTGCGGTGTGAGACGAGGCTCCCTATGAGAAAGGGGTTAGGGGTATTTTAATACACCTGTGAAATGAGACTCTACTCGTCATGAATATGCTAAAGTAGAGCTGTCACAGCAGTCAGAGTGATATCCCCTCACCCCTACCAGATGAGCTGGGGTGGGGGATAACTGACTCCTACTCTGAGGAATATGGGGACCAAGCTTATGCTGCCTGCCAGTGTCATTTTAACAAATAGGCTTATTAACAGTTCAGAGGCCAAGGACAACAGCAAGGTTATGCAACTATACTGACGTAAATGGGAGAATATGAGAGAATTATTGAGTTGGCTTGTAGGTGCTGAACGTGTGTGTCCCCGTTTCATTACTGCACAGCCTTGCCTGAATGTCTTCTATGTCCAGCTGTCAGCAAGATGGCTTCTTCAAGTTTTTTTCTATTTTTTTTTAAATTTTTTTATGTCTCCTCACCTTGGGATGAACTTGTACTCCCCCTGTCAACATCTGTTTGCTTAAGATTTCACCTTAAAAATGACTTTGACTTTGTGTGTCTGGCATTTCTTCTCTGCATCTGCTAGACTCTTCAACAACACATGCTCCATCATTTGACTTTGTATTCCACAGCACTTTGCTTTGGCACTTGACCTCCTGACCTCATTCCCTGACTGCTATAACTGCTTATCAGAACCCAGCATGGCCAGCAATATAATGGTAATTCACTGAGGTCACTGTTACTAGCCTATATTATGAGCAAACATTCCAAAAACTTAACAACACAACATTTAGTAGTGTCACGTGCAAAGACAACATCAATTTCCTAAAGTTGTGTGCTTGCAGTTTTTTGAAATACTATTTTCTTTATGGCCTGCTAACTACACTTCACTTTAGACTTGAAATAATATATTTACAGTTTTCTACCCCTACAAGGTTTGACAGTGCCTCACTTAATTAATATCATTCATTATTTTCAGTATGCCGTGAATTAAACACACTTTGCCACTGAAGTTATTCAGTTTGATATTGGCTGCTGCAATAAACATTTCATTTAATATAACTCCAAAACTCAGCAACAAAGTCTTTTTTTCACCTTTAAATTTTTGAAGGAGAATACAGTCTGGTGTGACAAATAGGGCTTTCTTCAGAAACACCTCATTTTGTGGGTAGCCATTACCCTTTGGTGTCACATTTGGCATTTGTTTTAAGCTGAGTCTTTTCAGGCACAAAGGCACTATCTCTAGCTGTAAAAGCCTGTGTGAAACGCTTTGCTTAACCTGCTGACACAAAGGAACCACTTAAGCCGGTTTCCCCTTCATCGTCTACAAACCCAATGACTCACTTTCCATTTGAAATCAATAATGGGGGATGCCAGGGACCCAAAGTAACCACAGCAAGAGGACATGTATTTTGAAGGATATTAACACCGTAAGGCCCCTAAACACATTCTCCATATAACACATGCAAGTTTATGGACATACTTTAGGTATTTGTACTTACAGCACTGTATGTTCGCTGGTGCATCAGTTTGTCTACATCGGGGAGCCTATATGTGCCTATGCAGCTTTAGCATTTGTAATACTTGAATCGATGGACCCCTCAACTGTTAACCAGTTTAATTCTTGGAAAAGTTTTTGACCTGGTGAAAAAACACCAGAAGCAGGTGGTGAAAGAGGAGCACACCAGAAAGCAAAGCTGTCTTGGAGGGCTTAGGGTTAGTCATGGGCACACCTTTAGCCCTCTGTTTGGATGTCTGGAGGGCGTAAGGCCACCTGGCCAAAGAAGGGAGCAGCAGTGATTAATGCACCTTGTTTAGGGTGCCGTCATCAGAATGAGACAGACGAGGGCTCAGGATGATGGATGAGGGCCGGAGCAAGGGCTGATAAGACATGGCCCATGAATCTGTTCTACATCATCGGCTCCTTTGATCACTGACAGAAGTTCAGAGATGGGTCTGTGCATCTGTCCAAACAAACAAAAGCCTCTTCCCTCCCAGACGCCTCCCTTACTCGGCATCACCACAACTATCCGCCACCCCCCACCCCCCCGAGCTTATACCCTGCCTCTCAGGTTAGCGCTCACTCGTAAACAAACGGCAGAGAGACAAAAATGGAATGACAGAGAGGGCGTGCATCTTTGAGCAAGATCGAGTGATAAAGAAAGAAAGAGAGTGAAACATGGATCAGAAAAGACAGCGAGACAGAAAGAGAGAGAGCAAAGTATCCATAAGGGGGCTTGGAGCCTGTGAACCATGGCAGCATGGTTTAAAGCCCCCCAAAAGGAGCCCTTCTCCGCAATGACAGATTCGGCAGATAAGAGATGATCCATGAAAGCTGATCGGTGTGCTGACAGCAGGAGAGAGGCCTTGGCCCCGGCCGGCAGGGTGCATTACTGCGGGCAAACGCAGCTGTCAGGGCCAAACGGGCCCTTAGCTTTCTGCCATGCCACCACACTGACGTCACAGAGCAAGGGCCTGTCCACCCCCTACTGCACTCCCTTCAGTCACCGTACACTGCATTCCAGCTCTGAAATATTCTCAGGCCAGTCTATTGCACAACTTCATTTTTGGATGCATATCAGCTGACAGGTGTTGAAATTAACCTATCTCAGCAATTCTCTGACATATTTAACAGTGTGTAAAGGAATGCAGGGGCACACTGAGTGAAGGATTTTTGACAGGTAAAGCATAAAAGATTAGATTTGGATTTATTCCTGAGAATCACATTGAGCCATAGTTATGAGGTCTCTTTTACTCTTCTAACACTGTTAGACTAAGGAGCTTTAGCACTATTCTCAAGATAGACAGACAGAAATATGGACAGCATGGAGAATGAGATCCACTGTGTAAAACAGAAGACTTTCATGTACTTTCCCTGCTGAACATGCGGCCGCATGGTGCTTATTCCTCCAGCTTCCAAAGAAAATTACCCCATCTACCAAGGGGGCTGAGAAAAAGGAGCGCAGAGGATTCCCTCTAGGAAATGAAAGGCAGTAATAAGCTATTTAATTTATACTTGAAATTATTTTATGCTCAATAGATACACTCTGGGTCCTTATTGCTATTTAAATGATTATTCTCGCCAAATTATTTTAATCCATTTTCAGAGGAAAATTTCTACATCCTCATTTAAACAGCTAAATGGGGGCATCTTTTAACTTCATGCGGTCGACATAGTAAATTAGAGAACTAAAAGGCCTCCTTTTATTTTGGCATTCATTTCAAAGTAGTAGCTCAGTAATTGATATCCTAACATACTAATGCCGAATTATTTTACATATAAATGCTGATTTAAATGCACAGTATTATGGTTCCTTGGCTTAACACTGAAGATGTTTGTTTGAGTCTGTCCTCTTATGAGAACTATTTGAAACAACCTTGAAGTAAACAAAACTGATATAGTGAATAGTATCCACTCACAAGCCAAATAATTTTAATTCCCTTCTGCAAAATAAACACAAAGGACTTTGGATACAATTTATCATTATTATTATTATTATTATTATTTTTATTATTATTAAAAATTTCCTTTTAATTTAACAAAGTCCAAAGTAAGCACTAATACTTAGCAAAGACTGTTGGACGTTAGAAATAGTATATATTGCAGCTAAAGCTTTTAGGCCAGTCAACTATACACTTTTCTCCATGCAGCTATTCAAAGCTATGTATGGTATCTGTGTAAGATAAGAGCTGGGGAAATGTAGCTCAAAGCTTTGACCTTGGTCTGAAAGCTGATTGATTTGGTATTTTTTTTCTCTTTTTGATCTTGTATCTCTCAGAGTCCTGCTTCACCTCTTCCCATGTCTAAATCCTGTGTCTCTTTCTGTCTTTTCCTCTCTCTTGCTTTTCTTCTCTTCATTCTGTTGCTCACCTTTCTACTCACATTAAAAGCTGAGGTGAATACATGAAAAGATTGGTGACCTTTTAATGAAAATGTCAGTATTCCTGTAGTGGGGGTAGGGGCAAGCACTATGTTACAGAGACCAAGTACAGTCTCCATGACACTTGAGCTTTCAAAAACTCAGCTACATGCTCCATGACACATCCTAAATGTCTCTTTTTCTTTGCCTCAAGGTCTCAAAGTATTTTTTTTTCCTCTGACATGAGGATGAAACCATCATGGGTACTTTCTCTTTGATTTTCCGTAGAAGTAGTGATATGAAGAACCAGTCCATTCCCTTTATTGTATTCCTATTAGTTTCCATTAACTTCAGCAAAAGAGAGGGCACAGTGAAAAAAGGGGAAAAAAGCATATAAGCATTCCAGATTTAATCCAGATGATGTGAATTAAAGTCAGCTGTAAAGTAGGAGACTGCATAAGCAATTCTTTGGTGATTTCCACTGCAGTACTTCAGCCACAACTGGGCTTGACAGATGTACACCTGAGAAAAAGTCACTAGGGCTAATGTCACTTTGATGTCTTCCTTTCTAACACACATACTGTAACATCCTCTCTTTTTTCTTACCTCTGTGTGTAGGATTATAAGTCCACCTTATGAAATTGACATGTACAGTATATCTCTGTGAGTGGCTCACAGAAGCAGGTGCCACACAAAGCAGCCATGATCATTTGTCGCCTGTACCTCTGCCTTTTGTCACGTTTTGTCTTCCATCTCTATTTTTAGCGTGGCGAAAAGACGTCAAGGCGAAGGTGTACTTTAAGTAAGTGACAGCCTGACGCCCAGCTTTATTTGATGCTCGCCAGATCAAAGCCTCACTGCAGGGCACGCTAATTTGAAGTCCACCGCAGTGATGATCGCTGTGCATGATTACCCCACAATGGCACTCCTATTAATCACATCACTCTGATTATTCTAATTTGATTTGACTCAGTGATGCCTCTCCTCAGTTTTACCCCTCTCTCTCTCTCTGTCTCTCTCTCTCACACACACTCTCTCTCTCTCTCATCACCGTCATCATAACGTCTCCCAATAAAACTGTCAAGTGGGGCGACTGCTCTCCGCAGTAAGTGGATGACATTTAAAAGGCTACAACATGACTGACAGTGTACTCACAGAGGGAGGGAGTGAGAGTGCAGAGGGGGGAGGAAGACAAGAACAGGGAGAGACAGGAAAGATGAGGGAAGGAGGGGATGCCCATGTTAATACTTACAAATGAGTAATGTCTCCCTCAGCAGGTGCCATGGCCAGACAAACTGGATAAATATTGAGATTCCTCCAAGCACAGCAGCCAGCAAAATGAAACCCAACTGTTTCTAATACACCTCTTGAAGTGACTGGCCCCGTCGGGTAGCTCTGTCTTTCCATATCACTATGCATGGCTAATTGTTCTGTGTGTTTGGTAAATGTTTCCAGTACATCCAGACTCACACAGGCTCCATGAGTACTGTCTGAATAAACATTGACTGGCTTATGCTGTCTACATTTATTAATATGTACAGTAGGAACATTGTGGACTGCATTTCATGTGAGGTTTTTTTTGTTCCCACTGACTGTACTAAGGAAGTTTAAAAATATAGTTCCGCTAATATCAAACTTGCATGGCATAGTCAAACTTCAACAGCAAAGGTGTGTACAGTTTAAAAAAAAATCAAATATACCAAGCGCTGTTGTTGAAAGCTCAGCTTGAAAGCAATACATCACTAAATTGTCAGCGTTGCAGGAAAGAAAAAATAACTTTTGTTTTGATTGACAAATGACAGCATTTCAGCAATACTTTTATTCGTTGACAGTTTTAGATATGATGAAAATTCAAATTGCACCAGCAAGCTGCAGTTAATTCTGACTTGGCAAAGCTAGTGATTGTAGAAAAAAAAATAAAAATTAAAATCATATGTCCTCTTAGTTATTCTGACAATACCTTTTATACCTCTTCAATTCAAACAAAAAATAGTAACTGTCTAAAAAAATGTTTTGTAAAGCTACAGCTTCAATTCCAAAAAGGTCTGGGCACAGTGTAAAATAGAAATACAAATCTAATGCAATGATCCGCAAATTTAATCACAAAAGAACACTGAAAACATATCAAATGTTGAAAGTGAGGAAATTTACTATTTCATGAAAAATAGTAGCTTGTCTTGAATTTAATAGCAGCAACACATCTAAAAATCTCATCTGGGAACTGAGGAGACCAGCTGCTGGACCTTTGGGAGAGGGATGTTGTCCCATTTTTGTCTGATATAGGATTCCAGTTGCTCAACAGGCTTGGGTCTTCTTTGCTGTATTTTGTGTTTCATGATGCCCCAAATGTTTTTAACTGATGAAAGGTCTGGACTGCAGGCAGGCCAGTTCAGCACCCAGACTCATCTATAATGAAGCCTTGCTGTTGAAATAGCTGCTATATGCAGCTTGGCATTGTCTTGCTAAAATATACAAGGCCTTCCTTGAAAAGACATTGTCTGGAGAGGAGATTATGTTGCTCTAAATCCTGTATATACCTTCCAGCATCGGTGGTGCCTTTCTAGATGTGTAAATTGCCGGTACCATAGGCACTAATGCACTCCCATACTATCAGAGATGTGGGCTTTTGAACTTAGTGCAGATAACAAGCCAGATGGTCCCTCTCCGTTTAGTCTAAAGGATGCAATGTCCATGATTTCCAAAAATAATTTTAAATTTTGATTCATCTGACAACAGAATAGTTTTCCACTTTACCTCAGTCCATTTTAAATGCGCTTTGGCCCAGAGAAGAAGGCAGTATTTCTGGATCATGTTCATATATGGCTTCTTCTTTGCATGATAGAACTTTAACCTGCATTTGTGGATGGCACAGGGAACTGTGTTAACAGACTGTGATTTCTGGAAGTGTTCCTGAGGCCATGCAATGATTTCCTTGACAGAATCATGTCAGTGCAGTGCTGCCTGAGGGCCCAAAGATCAAGAGTAACCAGTACTGATTTTTAGCCCTATCCCTTGCACACAGAGATGTCTCCAGATTCTCAGAATCTTTTAATGACAACATGTACTGTAAATGATGGAATATACAGACCCTTTGCAATTTTGCATTGAAGAACATTATTCTGAAATTGCTCTAGTATTTGTAGATGCAGTTTCTGGCAGACTGCTGAACCTCTAACCATCTTTACTTCCTGAGAGAGTCTGAGTCTTTAAGGTACTCTTTTTATACCCAATCAAATTACTCAGCTGTTGCCAGTTAACTTAGTTACAACATTTTCCTCCAGCTGTTTTTTCTTTAGTACCACTTACTTTTCTGGCCTTTTGTTGCCCTTGTCCCAGCTTTTTTGAGATGTGTTGCTTCCATCAAATTCAATATGAGCCAGTATTTCTCACGAAATAGTAAAATGTCCTTCAACATTTAATGTTTTCTATGTCCTTTTGTGAATAAATGATTGGTTTGTGAGATTTGCTAAACATTGCATTTTGATTTTGTTTATTCTTTATACAGCATACCAGCACGTTTTTGGAATTCTGGCTGTAAAACCTATGTCTTTTTTGTTTGTTTGTTTGTTTCTTTTTGTGATATGGAAAGTCAGTGACTTAATACCAAATACTGAAGTTTAAGTAGAATCATTTTGTCCTGTCCTTTTACTTTCTCTAAACTAATGTAATCAAACTAGCTGTATTTTAGATTGTGGATCCAACTAAAGCCATCTAACAGTTGAGTCATCACATACTGATGCTTGTTCAGAATCCTTTGATGTAACAAACTTACTAATGGAACCCTAATAATCAGGGGTGATTTTAGAATCTTATGGGACCCTAGAAAAAAATGTACAGGGGGCCCTGCCAACCAGTGTTCATCAACATTATGTTATAAATAATACAACAGTATAATGGTGTTAATACAGTAACTAGTAGTTTTTACTTGACTCATTCACTTCATGGCTAACAGACTTCAACACTCTTGTAAGCTTTGCTAGCTAACTAATATTAATTACCAAAGTAAACAAAATGAATAACGTGATGCTAGTCTAACATTTAAGGCCAGACTAGCAGCATTTATTTATTTAGCATTATATTTAAATGTTATTGTCTGCTCCACACAAAATTATCTTGTTTTATTTTCCTTTTCTTTCTCTTTCTTCTCCTTTGTTTTATCATTCCCAAAAGGACAACTCCTCTTCATTTTTCTTGAGAGGCTTTTGTTGTTGTCATTATGTTTGTTTAAACAGAATCACTTGCAACAGAAGTGTAGTCAGGTGGGGCCGCCTTAAGGGGGGACAGGTCTCGCCTACTGTCATTGCAAACTTTGCATGTTGCCACTGCTGTGGTTTAAAGTTTGTCAGTCTTCTTGGGCCCTCACTAGCCTGGGGCTCCAAATGGTCACCTGCCTTGTCTAGTGACAACCAGCTCCCCCGTTAATAATTTTATTTTATTATTGCTTTTTTGGGCACAAGCCCCTCTCACCACGGAGGGTTGCCTCAGGAAGGGCATCCAGCATAAAACATCTGCCAAATTACCAATGTGGATTAATCCCCTGTGGCGACCCGTTGGGGAAAATACAAGGGAGCCTGCCATGAGACTATAGGCAAATATAAGAGTAAAATGTTGTAATCGGGAGAAGTTTGCCAACTCAGATGGGTGTAGTATAAAGGGAATATTTTAATCCAAATCACGATCTTTTACTAAACTTAATCCATTAGTTTTGTTGGCTAAAATGGGGATTATACTCTCCTGCAGACACAGATACAGACAGGCACAGGCACCACGGACATGTAGCCATTCCTGTTATACTTCCTTGAAGTCAGCTTTAAGTCCATCAGCAGAGCACATGTGTAGTTGGTGCATTGTAATGTTGTTCCTCAAATATAGAGGTAGACATGCAGATGGTTGCACGGAGCCTCGTGCTGAACGTCTCAGGTAGAAGTTGAGTAACTGATTCAACTTCTCTATTCAAGTAATAGTGAAAAAGTACAGGCTCTGAAGTGTACTCAAAGTATAAAAGCAGTAAGTAGGTTTTTGAAGGAAATTTCCACCAGCTATTTTTGTGCAAAAAAAATGGTAGAAATGTCAAAACCTCATGTCAGACAATATAATATTAAAACAATATTAATACCAGGGTATACGAATCTTCTATTACGCTTGTTGTTCTAAGGAATATAGTCAGCTTGAACAATGTAACACAAGCAGATGGGTGACGTTTCCTCCACACCTAAGCAGAAAAATTATTATAATACACCTTCGGCTGCTTCCTTGTATTCTCCCCAAGGGGTTACCACAATGGATTTTTCGGCGTAGGTTTTACAATGGATGCCCCTCACCTCTATGGTGAGAGGGTCTTGTGTCCCCACCTGGAACTGAACCAGGGACCTTTTGTTTGTAAGGCAAATGTGTAAGCCACTACACTACAGGGACACCTATTACACTGATGTAGAAAATGTAGAAATTAAAGAGAAAAAAAATTGTAAATGATGCATATTTTTTTTCTCTTTAATTTCTACATCTTTTCCATCTGTAGTGCATGATAAACATCAAAAATGAATAACTCCCCTTAAATGCATTAAACCTAAAGTAACAAGCCTGTTCTGAAAATGTAAGGAGTAAAAAGTAGAATTATTTGTTTTAAAGAGAGTAAATGTAAATAAAATGCCAGGAAAATAAATACTCAAATAAAGTACAGTTAATTGAAAACGCTACTTAAGTACAAGAATAAAGTATTTATACTTTGCTATTTTCTACCTGTCCTTACTTGAAGCTCTAAAACAATTATGCTAACAAGGTACCAAGTGCACCAAATTTAATTTCTCAGGTCTTTATATTGAGAATTTTTAAATATGTTCTTAAAAATTCTATTCGGGTATAAAGATGTGTTCACATTAACATTCCACATGGAGATAAGTTATTCACCAATCTCCTCAACTACTACTACCTCAGCATTTCAAGCTACAGCTCAAAGCAATAGCTCCACCCCGGCTCTACGGGTCTAGCCAGTGACAGTTATTGTGCGTCATACATCCTACGTCCTGGTCCAAAGCCGAGACAACACCAAATCACATCCTCTTTCCAGACAATAGACCTGGCCTGCCATGATGTACCCACACAGCAGGCGCCCACCACTTTGCAGTGAGCAGGAAGCTGCTCCAGCTGACCCACTGCCTCCTTGCACATACAGTCACAGGAAGTTCCCTCAGCCAGCCACTGTTGACATGTTAAATAACTTCACCTCCGTACTGTTGCTGACACATACTGTTTCAACAGAGGCTCGCATCAATCATGCAGGAAATACATTTTACTGTTCTCAGTATATTACGATTTATCTTTAATGTACACTCAACTTATCCTGTACAGCATTCAGCTGAACATCATTTTTTAACATTGATATTCCAAATCAAGGAAGTACATCAACACACATGGAACAAACATCACCAAGTATTTTTTTCTCTAAAAATATCAGCAGTTTCCTTTACAGATAAAAACTATAGTATCACCATGACTGTAATGAGTCCTAATGTCAAGTGTAATGATAAAAGGCTGTCAAAGTCTGTTAAACTTCCTCTTATGTGCTTCTAGGACATTGTAAGCGCAGGCATCATCAATATAATCTCTTAGACATCTGCACAGGGACTTGATAAAAGCCCTTTTGCCTGAGTAGAAAACACATTTTCTATTGTATTGGTTTAGGAATGAAAAAGTCTGTTTAAATTGCCACATCTTTTCATGTTGCTGGAAGTTCAAGAAGATTAAATATGGCACAGATTCCTCTGCCTTTATTTGTTTTTTTTGCTGTAGGTGATGGTGACCCAAACAGCCGGATTGTAAAAGTAGTTCTTTATGTTTAATATTAAATTTTCATGTTTACAGAATAGAACATTAAAACAAGTACATTTGCATGAGCAGAAAAAAAATCAAATAAAAACATTCAGACATGTACAAACATACTAGACTCCTGCTGTGTATAATACACTCTTAGGGCTGTAAAATTCACACTTATCAGTCAAAAATGCGAAGACAGAATGGCCCATTTGGCATACAGATGGCACTCCTGGTAAGGTGTAGTGTAATTGGTGCACAACCATGGCACTGTGTGGCCTAGCAGCCAGGGGCAACACATTTTCTGGACAAAGGGCAGGACGTTTTTGGCTCAGTGGTGGGCTGTGGCAGAACCATGAGCCATAATGCTGTAGCCATATGTTGTGCAACTCTTATAGAAGCTGTGTCTCTTTGTGCGTGGAGCTGGAGGGTCACATGTCTTTGTGTGCTATGTGTTATGGTGTGACACTGCCATTATGGATGAGTGCTGACAGCCGGTGGAATGGCCACAGACAGAGGGCTTGTACTTGTTGTGTTAACACTGGCGGGACACAATAATCTGCTACTTGTAAAGCAGGTATCGTCTTGACAAAACCATTATTGTCTCCACATGGTAATGAGGGCTAGGGAGGGACTGGGAAATAGATTCAGAGAAGACTGGTCCTGGGCCATGGCCTGCTTGAAATGGGGGTGTGCAGTTGGGGTGGGGTTGGGGGATAGGGAGGCAGGGGAGTGGGACATTAGGTTTGTTCTTTTGCATCACTGAGCACTGGAGAGTTGTCTTAAATTGCCACAATACAAATTAGCTGGGCTAAAGAATGGAAGCCACAGAAGAGAGGGAAAACAGATGACAAGCCTGAAGATTTAAGTCAAACATACAATAGCACGCTGTAATACCCCCCTCTTTCTGCCCACATCTTCCTCTCTGAGCATAGGATCAGGGTGGAATAAAAAGGAGATGAAAAAAGAAAACAGGGAGTGTTGTTGGTGTCTTCTAATGATGCAAGCAAAGATGCAAGTCAATAGAGCAATTCATTAACAAATCAAAGTCCCAAGGGCCTGCCTGGCAGCATGGCTGTGTTTGTGAAAACCCTTCTTCAGAATGGAGACCCATATGCTGGGGTCAGGGTGACACCCCTCTCCACACTGTTTACCATTCAGCATACACACACACACTGTCGTTGAGGTCATCACAAACGCATCCACTGCACACACAACAGAATTTCCATATGGTCCATGAAAATAGATACGCTGTTGGTCCTCTTTTACTTCCCACGCCCCGGCTTTTACTCCCTTTGGCTGCTGTGTGAGTGGTCTGTGTCCACACACTTCAGGTGTGTTACAGAGATGGGTTGGGGGTCAGAAGGGGTTCTGGTGTTGATGAGGTTAGACATCCAGCCTGGTTAAGAGCTTAAAGTACAGTGTGCATCATTCTAATCCAACTAAAAATGTTCTTTTCCGTTACTTTTACTCTTTACCCTTCCCACTGTGTGCTGCTATGGCACCTCCCTGTGTTTGTCTCCCCCCCTTTATCACTCCCAGCCCCCTGCCTGTAGTGCACCTTTCAGAGGACTTTCAGAACTCTTGCAGCAGTGGCGTTGATGTTGCTTCATAAGAACGTGAGGGCAGTACTGATGGCCGCCTGTGAGTGTAAAGCCCATTGAGACAGTGGTGACCCGCTGAAGAGGATTCCAGCCTGAGGGCACTTCACATGACTCTTTCAAATCCACACAAATAAAGCTCTTTATGGCCTGAAAGTGGCCCCACAGAATGGGTGCTACAGAGCCCCCTGAAAAGCCCAACACGATTGTCATGGATATTACAAGAAGCGAGCAACAACGGACTGAGGAGACAAGTGTTGATCAGGAACAAAACTCGAGCAGACTTTTCCGTGAGGCGGGCCAGGGAATGTTGACAGGCCGGTGAATGGTCTGTTTAACCCTTTGAAAGTGAATGGGGGCTCCCTGAAACAAATGCATTCTGATAGACTTTGTACGCACTGGGACACAAAAAGTACACTAAGCCCCTGCAAGGGAACCAGGCAGAAGGCAAGAGACGAAAATAAGATTGGAAAGGTGGGAATGTGTTTGCGCCAGATTCCATCAGCCCAGCTCTTCTATTTTCTGGCTTCAACGCTTCTCTTTTGAGCTCAACAGAGAGATGATTTAAGCCTTGACTGGGCTCTAGCATCCATTCTGACTGAGCCCATTTAGAGTTTTAGACAGACTGTTTGTTCACAAGAGTATGCTGTGGTTTGATGGAGAATGTCACGCCTGAAGTGAATGATATTCCACTGGCACTGGCAGTCATTCATTCAGTCACCTAAAAACTTTATTTCTCTATCACTACTCAGAGCAAGCCAAGCTTAGAATGCATTGTTATCAGATTTTGTTAAATTTATACATATGGGTGTGACACTTACACCTGCCAAAAAGAATATCTTGCCATCAGGAAAAGACATGGCTGGAGAGGTTGTTGCATTAAAAAAAGAGGGAAAAAAAGAAGAAAAAAGAGATAATAATGCAATTTAAAAATGGTAATTGCAGAAATGAAAATGGTTTACTTTGTAATTAAACTTTGCTCTAAAACAGATATTACTCCTGCTGATTTAAAATTGGGGCATGTGACAGTTATGTGCCCGTTAATTGCAAAACTGCTCAGCATTGCTAATTGTTCCATGGGTGAATGAAATAAGGCTCTGGCAGGGGTACTTTATCAACTGAATGAGGTGAGTGTAGACCACTGTGGCACTCTGCTGTGTCACCTGTGGGCAGCCACTCATATATGTTAATGTATATCTGCTCAGTGATTTATTTAATTATGAAGTAATGCCTATTTGAGATAACTGATGAATGATAAAGCCGAGTACTGTAGAAGTAACAAGTTGGTCATATTTTATAAGAATTTTTATTTAACATACATGCAACTCATTTGTGTATTACATTCCAATTGACAAGAGTTCAGGATTCATTCTGGCATGCATATAAATGTGCCACTTATAAGTTGCTGCATGTTCAAATGTGCCTACATACCCAAACTCTACATGAGTTTCCTCCAGCAAACTGCTACAACTGTCAGCCTCCTAACTCTCACACAGCCTTCTCAGAGAGCAAAAAACTTCTCCAGCAGAGCTCCTGGATGCTGACGGTAATCCAGAACTTTGGAAACTGCAAGGGGGAAGAGAAATGTGCTTAGTTCAGCTCCTTCTTGTCACAGGGTGTAGTTTGAGTGGGAGCAGACATGGCTGCCATTGTGGGAGCGTTCTGTGTTGCTGTGTTTGTGTCAGGAAGGCTTTCAGCAGCGAGCCTTGTGACAGTGAGGACGTGTGAGGTGCATTGAGATGTCCTCGTTCTAGGAATACTGCCACTGCCACCATGAGACCAGCCAATTATGCCTCAAGCATGCAAATGTCTTGCAGAGAGAGAGAGAGAGAGACAGAAACAGGGAAAAAGAGAGCACGCTAAGACAAAGACACAATAGGGTCTGTGAAGGTTCTGTGTGTGCCCTAGTCAGTCTGAGACTGTTGTTTAATTGCCATGTTTACCCAGTGACTACATCCCATGTCATTAGCACACAGTGTAGTGTCATTTGTGTTGTCACACCACACTATAGCACCATGGGGTCATTAATGTTCGACTGGCATGAGCGAGGAAAATTGACATATTTTATGTGGGAAATCCTGGTATACTCCATGGAGTTGTTTTCTCTGCTCTTTCAAACAGCCGTGGGGCCAATTAATTTTTGACCAGTCCATATTCCAGAGACTGCTGTTGCTTTTAATGGTCTGGTTAGCTAGCTCTCACATGTCACCGTGTATTTGATGAGACAGATAACTGCAGTCTTTCATAACAGGGTTACAGTGGATAAAAACATGGGTATACAAATACATGTAAAATCTAATATAGATGTGGACATGTATGGTATGCATACATTTGCACATATCAGCTTAAAAATAACATGTTCGATATTAAAATTTACAATGCAGGAATAAGTTGCTTAGCATAAATGAAAGTGTGTGAATTATTTTCTAATTTGTGCTCGCCACGGTGCATAATCCTCCTTTTACTCACAAACACAGAGATGGGAGGAGGGAGAGAATAAACACAAAACACAGACTGGGTGGCAAAAAAAAAAAAAATCTCTTGAATCCCTGACTGCCTGGTCAACACAGGTGGCAGATTCACAGGAAACAGATTTAATTATGCTCCTGGTAACAATGCTTTGTCCTTACAGCGGCTGACATCCCTGTTGACAAAGGCCGCCGCTGCATTCTAATCAGGAAACAAAATGCCGTGGAGTGCCCCAAAGCTCTGTTGGCGAATCATTAGGCAACCACCTCCCAGGATCCACGGAAAGCAATAGAAAGTACAGCCCTGACATACAGTACAATGCCATAAGGCAGACAGAGCTTGCTTTCCACCCAGGAGACTAAGGTCTACCAAGGGGAGAGGAGAGGAGATAATATGACCAACTGACAGACAGACAGACCGACAGCCGTGTTGCCCTGCTTGGCCATCCCACCAGGGCTGAGCTTAACAAGGACGATGACAGGCTACAGCTGGGTCCTGCCTAACGAAGGCGGGGACATTAGCGGGGCTCTACGTCTGTCTCATTAAAAGACGTCAGCCCACCTTGATTTCCACACACACTGCCCACTCATGTGACAGCTCGGCGTGCCACCAGCCACTGAGAGAGAGCAGGGTAGGGACACCGCAGGGTAGGTGATGGGAGGAGCTGTTGACATTACAGCATGGGGAGGGATGGGGGTCAAATGTAAGGGTGACCTCTGTCTCAGGGACAGTGATGACCTCGTTAGGGGCCCTTGACAAAAGCAGGACTGGCTGGGTGTCACCACTGTCATGGTATACACAGGTTGGCTGACATCACAGTCTCTCATAACTGCAGCTCCCACCACCTCCCTATGACTAGTCTGTACTGCTGACACAGGAACGTTCACTAATGAGCATCAAAGGGCCTGTCCTTCAACTAGTAATGAGGACAGGTGACGGCAATATCACATGATAACAGTGACTGTAACATGAGTCCAGAGAGTAGAGGCCAGAGCAGTATGAAAAAGTTAAAAATAACATTTTTAAAGAGCTGTCTCTTTTTAAAATGTCCATTGTTTCCGCCTTACTGCAAACAGAATGATACAGATAAATGAATAACGATTTCATTTTACATCATGCCCCATTTCCAAATGAGGATTTTCTCTACTGTAAAACTAAATTCATAATGCTGGTGAAGATATACTACACAGAGTCCAAGCAAACGTTTATAATTATGCAAAAGGGTCCCAGTGCAGCAGTATTATGGCCCCTTGGTATAAACCCACTGCTATATATTCAGTTCCAGCAGCTCTCTCTGCAAGTCTCCAGAGCTCAGTTTAAGAGCAGGATGAATAGACTGATGAAGTGCAGGTCACAAGTCTGTTTGATCCAGTGATAACGAGGGGGCTGAAGAAATAATCTATCAGCAATAATCCCTGACTCAGGAGACACCTCTGCAGCACACACACACACAGATGCACGCATGCAGATGACAGATGCACATATCCGACACACACTGATCACCATATTCAGCAGGCCTTCATTATCACTATAATGTGAAGCAGGGGAGCCTGCAACCAAAATGACCAATTATCCAGCATCAAGTATATCACCCTTCTTTCACTGCTTAGGATTTATTACAATAGGATACCACATCAGTGTAAAATGGTTGAAAACTGAAGCAGAGAGGCAGACAGATAATGCTGTTTATTGTTTAGAAAGGTACAGGGAAAGAACACTGCACCACTGGGACCTTACTAAGCCTCAGTCGAAAAGGAAGCATATAAAACACACAGGAGAGTTTATCAAGGAAAAGATGCCATACTCTATATGCATATATCATTTATAATGTGTACCATAGCATTTCTCTCTCTTCTTTAGTCACAGTGAAGGGTAGAATCCCATTTCTGCTTGAGCCCATGTCAAGATAATCATGTATCCATTTACATTTACCATAAAGGAATATGGAGATGAGGTGGAATGTCAGCAGGGGGTTCCTGACACACACATACACATATAAACACATGCACACACAGACACAGTCACAAATGTATTTGCCTTGCTATGCTGTCACAATCAGGACATTCTGAACTATCACAGATTTAGATTAGAAGCTGTCAGTGTTTTCGTTGCAGCCACTGTTCACAAATGAAAGGCTGAGGCGAAGCGAATGAACAAAACAACATCCTAATGATTGTTTATACAGTGGAAACATGAAGCAATTTTGGCTGATTATCAGGACAATGTCTGCCAATGACGCCATTGTTAGTGTACAGGCCAGAGAAAAAAAGACTGATTGAGAACAAAGCAGAGACAGCTGAACCCATCATCTTTTATTCATTACATAAATGACATTTTAACAAGAGAAAATTCCTCATTATTGCTTCATTATACTGTATTAGATCTCTGTCTAGCAGATTGATAGAGTGATAGTGCTTTTATGAATATCAATATGTTTAGACAGGGGGCTTGTGAAGAACTCAGCCAAGGTCAAAGCTATATGTTATAACAACACAACCCATGACAACACAATAATGTCAGCAGATAAAGGAAGATTGTTGATATAAGAGAAAAATCATTTCAAGTTTCGGAAGGGCTTTGTTTTAAATTCAGAGGGTTTTTACCTGATTTTTTTTTTTTTTAATATTTTAACAGCTAGTGTCAATGATGAGATTATGTCATATAGTATATTGCATATGCACTATGACTATGATGCTCTAGACGGGAAGAGGTATGTTGTCTGAACTACAATCATTCTCCTTTGGAAGCCTTCAGCAAGGATATTTCTTGGTTTTATAGAAACATGCAGTATAATAATTTATCACATAACAATACATTTAATTTTTCCAAAGCCCTAAAGCTTTATATTCATGTTTTATTTTTACATTCAGAAAAAAATATTCTGCACATGAAAATCAAAGTGAGGCAAGTGCTCCCTGGCAAGCGAGAATAGTTTATTCATATGGTCTGGTGACCACGAGCACAGTGCAGTAAATCTCTGAATGCAAAATAAGGTATTTATATTAGATGTGGCTACTCTGTCCTCCATTCTAAAGAAGCATTATCCTCACTCAAGAAAGAAGGTGGAAATGTTGACCTTTATGCTCTGGAGTATATGCAAGCACATCCAGAAACCAAAAAACACAGGCACAGCACTGCACATAGCTTTTCTTCTCGCTCACATATCCCACCTCAACTCAGGGGATGTTATCTCAAATAATTACCGGTGGCCTCTCCCTGTCCCTAGTGGCTACTGCTTGTGAGCTAGTAGAGACAACAGTAGGTCACAGTGGAGGGTCTGCTCTAGGAAAAAGTGAGAGTGTTAGCAGACAGTGGCAGTGGTGGTCGGGGTGTGGAAGATCTGAGACTGCCCTCCTATGGCCCTGGCAACAGCTCTTAATTAACCACCCAGGTATTGCTGAGCCTCACGGCCCACTGCCCGGCTGGCCATATGGCTGGAGCTGCGCCATGGTCATAATTGCCAGGGGAAACACTGCATCAAAAAGAACTCAGCCAACATAAAGCTTGTGTAAATTATTTTTAATGGTTCCCTTCTGGCAGGAGCACGTGTTTGTCATCTCAAAAAGAGCGGCTGAGCGAATTATTCGCCCTTGACCCCTCTTTTCCATGCACTTGCTCCATGCTTGACAGTTTGACCTGTCTACCTTATCCTAACTGGTGTCTCATACATTACATATAACTCACACATGTACACACAGCCATTACTCCTGTTACACTGTTAGCAATCTTCTCCCCTATCGTTTGAGTGAGTGATTATAGCATACAGACAAAAAGGCATTTTTCTTTATGCCCTCAGCCACTTCAGAATGACTCACTGGTGTTGTGTTTAATTATTGGTCATTACATTGCCTTAAATCTATCACATTAAATTCTAACACGCAAGCTAAATATTCCCTCTTTTATGAATGTAATATTAAAGAACAGATGGTGCAAAACATGATTAATTAATTACTTTAAAAAGTGCAGCGCATGTATTTCATATTTCATTGAAAGCCATTTACAGTCCCTCATCAAAATCTCACCTCACATGCTCTTCAAACTGGCTGCCATCTTGACTGTAGGAGAAGAAAAGGGACAAAAGATTACGGGTTGGCCTTCAGTCTGTAATTACCTAATCTGTTGTTCTTATGGTCTTTCATGAACAAGCATCTCTAAAGGGATGAAAATTGTAGTGAAATTGGTTCCATGCCTGTCCTTTCTTCTCTCCATTGCCCACCTTCACTCCCTCCCTCTCCTTCTGTTTCTTTCTCTTTTAGTTTAATCGTCCCAGGAGGGGTCCTAGAGGGATAAAGTAGCACCTCATTGCAGTTTTCCTCTTGTGTTATTTTTGACCATAGTTCTTGTACAAGGATGTTGTTGTGAAGAGGTGGGAGGGGGGGGCAAAGCTCAGTGGCCTCTGAGGTGGGTTAAGACTGCTGGCTTTCCCCCGTCTGGTGGCTACTCACAATATGTCAGGAACACAGGACATTTCCATGCCCCAGCTCCCCCTCTGTAAGTCTCACGCCAGACCATTGGTGAGCTGTTTTTTTAAGGAAGTGGCTTGCAATCTGGTCAGAGCGACCTCACATCTGCCCTGCTAATGAGAATGCTGGCCTCCTCCCAATTTGCCTCCCTTAACACTGTCCTTACCCACACAGGTCACGTCCTCCAAGGAGCTGAACGAACACAATACAATACACACACATACACAGAGGCATGCACATAGACATGAAATGCAAACAAAACTGATATGCACGTACACAAAAAATGGCATCAAAAAGCACTTTTGCACAAACACACTGTTGCACAAAATGCTTCAAGTATACAGATTGCAGTCACCTATTTAGATGCAAAGACATCAGCTTGCTGAACTGTGCACGGGGACAAATGCATACAATATGTATACTCACATAAGCAAACATTTATATTATAAAATTAATAAGTACTGATTTTCTGGTAACTAATCAAAGACTTTTAATTTCCAACCTCAGTGATTGTAATACATATCCCAAAATTAAAACATATTCTAAATGAAAACATACTTTTTAAAAACTAACATCCTAACAAAAAAGTCTGAAATTGATCGAGAAAAGGATGAAAGATCAAAAACACACTCCGAGTCTGGCCCAAATGTCTTTGTAATACAGACCATAAACCTTAGAACAAAAACAATCACAAACAAACACATAATACTCTGCTACTCCTTAGTTCAAACTCCAACTTAATGACTTGGTTGACGCTTGGTACCACACACAGTGCAGTTGAGTGGAAATGAAAGCATAATTGCCACCATAGATCCAACACATACTGAAAATAATACTAGTAGGCATTCATGCATTTAACCACACCATCAGCTCACTCTCTTGACAATATCTGAGTCATTATCAGAATATATTTTTATGGTGTTTTCTAAAAGCCATCAGAGATGAATCACACTATCAAGCCAGTGTAGCAAACAGACCTTGTGTATTAACTTGATGCAAAGCCCGTTTAATGTACCTGCATTCTGAAATAGCTCCAAATCGACTGATTGGCGGTTATTGCATCTTAGGCCAATGAGAGGGCAACAGAGGCACTGGTTCACAGCTTTAATGAGCCCCACACAGTGAGACATGGAATGAGATATCCCCAGTACAGACTAATCTAAAATGCCCTAAAACAGCAGGTCCATAAATTAAGCAGAAGACACACATGCCTGAAACACAAAACGCTTTGTAAAGCAACCTTTTCCGCTGTCACTTTGACTTGCTCTTACTAAGAGTGTGTCTGGCTGCCTCTCCGAAAGACTGCTTGCCAGTGTTTGGGTAATTTTGCCATGTTCTGATCCCGAGATACCCAGCAGAATAAATGTTTAGTCCCATTTCTTCCCTGGTTTGTCAAGTTTCCTTCCATGTGTTCCTTCACTATATCCTCAGCCTTGACCTGTCTTCACAGAGGGTCCTGTTGTGTGAGGATTCACAACACGAGAAATGAACTGAAACTAGCCCTTGACCGCCTGCTCACTGTTCATGGATGTTAAAGAGTAAGTAGGCAAACATAGCCAGTAAGAGGGAGGCAGTGAAAATGAAAATATAAAACTATCATTTACACTATATGGACAAGAGTATTGGGGTACACCTCTTAAACAGTGAATTCAGTGGTTTCATTCAGTCCCATTTCCACAGGTGCATAAAATCAAGCATCATGTAGTCTGCCTTTACAAACATTTGTGAAAGGATTGGATTGCTCTAAAGAGCTAACTGAATTTGAGTGTAGCACTATAATAGGATGCCACCAAGATGCAACAAGTCAGTTTATGAAATTTCTTTCCTCTTAGATATGTCACAATCAACTGTAAGTAGAGCTACAGTAAAGTGGAAACATTTAGTAACCACAGCAAATCAGCCACAAAGTGGCAGACCGTGTAAAGAGTGGGGTCGGCTAGTGGCGAGGCACATAGTGCATAAAAGTTGCCAAGGCTCCGCTGACTCAATCGCTGCAGAGTTCCAAATCACTTCTGCCATTAACATCAGCACAAAAGCTGTGTGCTGGGAGCTTCATGGCATGGGTTTCTCATGATCCAGCAGCTGCATGTAAGCCTTGCATCACCAAGCACAATGTCAACCGTTGGATGGAGTGGTATAAAGCATGCTGCCACTGGACTCTGGAGCACCGGAAACATGTTCTTCTTGTTCTATCTGTTTCTATCTAACAGTCTGATAGATGAGTCTGGGTTGGGTAACTACCTGGAGAACGTTTCCTACCAGACTGCATTTTGCCATTTTGCCGTGGGGTTGTTTTTCTGGAGTTGCTCTGGGCTGCTTAGTTCCAATGAAGGAAAATCTTAAAGCTTCAGGTCACCAAGATATTTTGGATAATTCTGTGCTTCCAAATTTGTGGGAACTGCTTGGGAAGGCCCTTTCCAGTTCCATCATCCCTGTGCTGTGTAAGTAATTTCCCCCCGGGGATTAATAAAGTATTCTGATTCTGATTCTGATTCTGTGGTGCACAAAGCAAGGTCCATAAAGCCATAGTCGAGGTGACTTGTTGTGAATTGGCGCTATATAAATAAAATTGAATTGAATTGAATTGAACTTTACTAGGCAACACAGAGCCTTGAATTCAACCCCATCCAGTACCTTTGGGATGAACTAGAATGGAGATCGAAGGCCACACCATCTCATCCAACATCAGTGTCTGCCTTCACAAACGCTCTTCTTGATGAATGAGCAAAAATTTTCACAAACATACTCCAAAATCTGGTACAAACCCTTTCTGGTGGAAGCTGTTATGACTGCAAAAGGGAGACCAATTCTATATTAACTCTGGAGTCAACGAACGCGGCAGCACATCCAAATCAAATGACCAAATTAAAGATGACGTAGCCGCAAGACGCAGCCTCACTGAGTCTCTCTTTCAGCTTGTGTCAAAAGTCAATATGGGAGGAAAGTGTCTCTAACTAGAATCCTGGTGTTCTCTGTGGTTGGAATCTGCTTACTGCTGGGGCAGTGTCAGCATCCTCATCTGTCTTGCTCACTCTCTAGGTAAGACTCTGGCTCCGCCCCTCCTTCAGCATCTCCCTCAGTTCAGCGTCTTCCTCATTTTCATTCTAAGTTATAAAAATGGTTCATTAAATATGCTTGTGATTTTTAGGGTGAAAATTTTTTCCTACTCAGATTGTGACAGTGAGGTTGTGCTGAAAAATGGCACCAAACAAGGCAAGGTCAACAGTTTTTAAGGAATAATATACAGGTAAAATCAAATGTAATCAAAAACAGCTAATTATACCCTAGACTCCAGAGGGTTTTAATGCCAATGGATTTGGAATGGGTTGTCATAAAATCCCATGTAGGTGTAATGTGTAGGTGGCCCAATGCTTTTGTGCATATAGCTTAATTCTTTACCATATTTATACTGCATTACACATTATATGTCCATGTTATTTTTTCTTGCAAGTTTTAATTAGTCATGCATGTCACACAGGGTAAATACATATTGATGGAGGATCTTAAACTTGTGTCCAAATTGAGGTTTCGTGATATTACACTCCTATCAACGCCGTAAATTAAAGCATGCAAGACACTGGTTGTTTTACTTATACAAGCACAATCCCTATTCCTAAATTCCTCATCATGCAAGCATCATACTAATCATCAAGCAGTTATCATCTCAGCTAACTGATTATATCTAATGAAGAATGTACGCAGGGAAAAATGGAAAGACAAAGAAAGTGCTGAAACAACTACACTTTGACTAAAACTCTTGATCACTTTATAATAACTGAAAAGTGCTAAACATAGTCAAAAAAAAAAAGTTGTGGTCTGGGAAGCCTTGCATAATTTTTCAACTGACTACTCAAATTTTAACATCAAACAGCTCTGCAGCTGAACAGAGTGAAACAGAGTGAAACAGAGGTCCCACTCTGAGGTCAGAGAGGTGACAGTGTGGTCGTGGTAATTCTAGGCCGTGTGTTTTCATCTTACCAGCATTCATCCACCATCTCAGTTTTTCCTCTGAGACAGTTTCAATTACAGCTTACTGTCACAAATCCAAAGCATTGTTTTACACTAGCCACCCAATGCATCTTAGACAAATGACTGGAGAGTTTGACCTGAGAGAAAACAATTTTCTTTTTCAAACTGCTTCTTATAACACAATAGCTTGGAAAAGGGAGCAAACACGTGGAATTATGCAAATTCCATGGTTTGGTGATTGAAGTGAAAACAAAAGTGTCTAAATGTCTCTGAAGATTTATTTATTTATGCCTAAACTTTGTTTTGTCAGAGTTTCCAGCTTGTAAGGTTTATAGTGCAGTAGTGGTTGCATTAAATCTGAGAAAAGGCAAGGAAGGGAGAAACAGTAGCCACATTAGGACAGCTGTGGGATAACTTCACATACATGCACAATTACTGCTGGAGCCATGACATTCTTCTGATTGCTAATTAGTACTTGAATCGACTGGTTCTCAGTAGAACAACTTGAGGATTTCAAGCATGAACAAAATGTCAAGCGCTTTAATGGCCTTTTTCCTCTTTTCTCCACTGCTGCCTGTTTCTCTCTATCCTTCCTTCCACTGGCATTAAGGTAAGTCCCCTCCATCCAGAGTTTAGACTGGATTGTCCAGCACATCTCTAGAACGTTCGATATAAAGTTTGCCCTGTCTCCAACTGGAGACAGCGCAAACTGACAGCCTTGGTCAAGTGTAAAGTACATAAAATAAAGCACTGACATCACCTATGTATTATGCTATCTGTCTTTACCTGTGACAAACATCAGGCTCTCAGTCAGATTTGGCTGGTGAACACAGTATGAGCTGTGAACATGTTCAGTATGTGCATGTGTCTGTGGGAGAGAAAGTGCTTGTTTATAGGCTTCACTTTTACATGCAGTCTGTCCTAATTAAGACATATGGAAAATGTTTAAGAACTGTGACGACTAGTCTATCGACCTTCTCATCGCTATACAAGAGTGAGGTGGGCTGGCCGCGGGGATGGTGACCCAGTCTGTCAAGGGACGGAGGGACATTTATAACAAGAACAATCAAGTGGCAAGATCCTTCCAATAATTGGTTCAATTAAAGCCCTTTTAAAGTGTAACTCTCTCAGATAAGCCCAGACACTGTCCGTTTGCTCATCTCCTTGTCATGGTAATTTAGTTCGGCTAAATGATGCTAGCAGAATCTCTCAAGCCTCTATTCTTGGGGCAGACAATAGAAATATCATTTTACCCATAGGTTTCTGTGATCTGGAATTAGGCCCCATTTAGAACGGCACTTGCGGTGTGGTTTGTGAGGCATAGGTCCATTGCTGCTTTAAATGGTGATTGAAGAGGCTAGGATGGGAAACAGAGGGGAACAAAGATGGTAATCCTTTATAAATGCGACATCAGAATGTGCTCATCATGGCCCTCAATACTAAGGCAAGAGAGTAGAGCAGCTTGAATGAAAAAATCAGAGTTAAAATGCTATGTCTGCTGTAAATCATTTATTTCTTTTACTTATATTGCGTTCAATTAGTTTTGACTTGTGATAAAAACTCATTGAAACCCATAATGGAGTTGGTTGAGCTGTGTCTTAAAAACACGTTGTTAGATCTTTCAGGTCAATTAAAATTAATTCAATTTCATTTATTCATATTTCACAAAAAACTCTCCTCAAGACACTTTACACAGTAAGGTAAAGACCCTACAGTATTAGAAAGAAAACCCCAACATTCAGCTTTGACAGCTAAAAGCATACAGCAAGTACAAGAAAAACAAAGTCTGTCTCATGGTTAATCTCTTCTAGCCCTCATACTGTCATGTGGGGTGGTAGTGCTACTCATTAAAGCGTCCAGAGCGTTCTGTGCACACGTGCATGCACATGGTTGAGCTGTAGCTTAGTTCTAAGGCTTTATAACCTGAGTGGCAAGCTTACAGTCCTATGGTTCTTCAGCCCTAGGTACACCAGTGACTACATATCCCTCAAAAGTCACTGCAGTCCTCTTCTCTCTTCAGTTCTTTTCCTGTAGAAGGGCTGCTCTCTCTCTCGCTCTCTCTCTCTCACTCTCTCTTTCTCTCTCTCACACACTGTTTGGTTTTTGGTTTGACTTTTCCACAACACATTCCTGCAAATGTTTCAAATTAAACCATTGCTGGTAAATCAAACATTTTTTTTCTATGGAAGCTCTGGACAGCTTTTACTTTGAAATAGATACAGGAAATGTTGAATTTGTATAAACAAAATAATTTTAATAAAATGGAGTGGACCAGAATATCAATGAGAATGAGCCCTAATCCACATATTTTAGGTAGAATAACTAAATACTGGACTGGAGTCCACTTTACCTACTAGACTGTTGGGTTAAATGGATGGGAAATAAAGGAGAAGCTAGCATTTTCAGCATGTTACATTATATTACATCATTTTAGAATTATTAAAACCCCAATTCCAATAAGGTTGGGATGCTGCATAAAATATACACAGAATGCGGCGATCTGGCAATCTCATAAGACAATATTTTGTTCACAAAAGAACATAGAAAACATGTCAAATGTTAAAAGTGAGACATTTTATTATTTCATGAAAAATACTAGCTCATATTGAATTTGATGGCAGCAGCACATGTCAGAAAAGGTGAGACAGTTTATCACTGCGTATCATCCCCTCTTCTTTTAAGAACAGTCCGTAAACATCTGGGAACTGAGGAGACCAGCGGCTGCACCTTTGGGAGAGCAATGTTGTTTCATTCTTGTCTGATATAGGATTCTAGTTGCTTAACAGTCCTGGGTCTCCTTTATAGTATTTTGTGTTTCATGATGTTTTCAGCACCCAGACTCTTCTACTTTGAAGAACAGTTTTCCACATTGCCTCAGTTCATTTTACATGAGCTTTGGCCCAGAGAAAATGGCAGCGTCTCTGAATCATGTTCACATATGGCGCCTTCATTGCACGATAGAGCTTAAACCTGCATTTGTGGATGGTATTGTATACTGTGTTCACAGACAGGGATTTCTGGAAGTGTTTCTGAGCTCATGCAGTGATTATCATTACAGAATCATGCCTGCTTGCAATGCAATGCTGCCTGAGGGCTCGAAGATCACAAACAACCAATACTGGTTTTCAGCTATGTCCCTTGTGCACAGAGATGTCTTCAGATTCTCTGAATCTCTTAGTGATATTATGTACTGTATATGACTGAATATTCAAAGTTTTTGCAATTTTACGTAGAGGAACATTATTCTGAAATTGCTCCACTGTTTGTAGATGTAATTTTTGGTAAATTGCTGAACCTCTGCCCATCATTACTTCTGAGAGGTTCTGCCTCTCTAAAGTGCTCTTTCTGTGCCCAATCCCTTTACTGGCCTGTTTTCAGTTAATGCAATTATTTTCAACATGTTTCTCCAGGTGTTTCTTTTTAGTACCGCTTACTTTTCCAGCCTTTTGTTGCCCTTTTTCCAACTTTTTTGAGACATGTTTTTTTCATGAAATAGTGAAATGCCTCACTTTGAGCATTTGATGTTTTCTGTTCTGATGTGATTAAACTACTGGTTTATGATATTTCCAAATCATTGTGTCGTGTTATAATTTATACTGGACAAAGCGTGTCAAGCTGTTTTGACTTGAGATCAGATTTTTTACTGATTGAATCTGTGCTTCTGCGTGCCTCATTCTGTTAATTTATGATTTTGTGGTTTATTTTTAATGTCATTCACAACAGAATTCTTCTTCTTCATCATCTTGGTTTGCCAGAGTGGATCATCTGCCTCCATTTCACCCTGTCCTTTTCATACTCTTCCCTCACACCAGCCCTCTGCATGTCCTCCTTCACTACATCCATGAACCTTCTCTGTGGTTTTCCTCTTTACCTAGTACCTGACAGTTCCATTTTCAACATTTTTGTCCAGTATATGCACTGTCCCTCCTCTGCACATGTCCAAACCATCTCAACCTTTTTATCTGGCCAAATTTTAGTGAGAAAAAGTTTCAGAATATTCCCAAGACGCTCAGGAAACGAGGTTCTCATGACAACTAAACAAACAACTTTATTTATCCCCAGATGGGGAAATTCAAATCACTGACACGCCTACCAACACACACAGTTTTTTACATGCAGCATGCAGTGAGGGAATAAGGCAGCCCATTGCAGGCGCCAATGAGCAATATGGGGGGGTTCGGTGCCTTACTCAAGGGCACCTCGATGATGCTCGGGGGATGAACTGACATCTCTCTGGCCTCTGGTCCACCTCCATACATATGGGTCCAAGGTGAGGTCTTGAACTGGCTGGTCTTGGATGGCCACCAGGTCCGAGTCTGGACACGTCTTGAGCCAGCGGCCCTCGACAACATTTCGGCTCCCAAACAAGTCCTCTGACAACCTGAGCCACTGCCACCCCTAACACTTCATATAGTCAAGTTTTGTTGATATACTCACAAATTTGCCCAGCAAGCATAGTAATAAAAAATGAACTCAAATGTGCATTTCACAACATTAAAAAAGCTAAAAGCAGTTAATACATTGTATTGTCCTAAGCCAGTAAAGCTAACTTTGATTCATCCTCTTTATTGCTGTTCAAGAGTTTTCACTGGTTTGTGATTTTAACTGTGCTGTACAATAACTCAAAAGCAGCATTTCCTTTTAAATCAGTGTTTCAACAAAACTCTGTACAGCAGCGTTCCAAAATCATGTGTGAAATTACCACAAATAAAAACACAAAAGCTGCTGCAGCTGCTTTGATTATGTTGTTTTTGACACTCCAGCTGTTCATCCAGAAAGTAACTGTGCTGATTTGTAAATGTGTTTAACTACGAAGATGACATGAAAAGAAATATGCCAGCGCATCAAAGCATTCCAAATACATCCTGGTGTCCAAAACTAATTTCCAAACAACAACAACAGCAATAAAAGAAGAGCCTGACATGTTTTGAAGGCACATTTTTTCCCTCATAGACAACTGAGAGCTGTTCTAGCAGACACACACTGGCATATTTTCACTATAACTTCATACCAAAGCAAGAACTGATCACGACGACAACAAGAGAGTGGCCATGTAAACATTTCAACACAAAAGGAATAAGGCAAAATCACCATGGGTTTGTGATGACGAGTGATCGATGCTTTGAAATACAGCAGCGGGTATTGTCATATGCCAGGGAGCTCTGAGCTTTGCAAAACTAACTACTCACTGCCTCTCTGATATCTCTTTTGCTAACAGGCTC